>WBNO01008098.1:0-54983 GCA_013400575.1 Peucedramus taeniatus | reverse complement strand
CTTGAGAAAATCAGGGCGACAGCCAGGAGCGAAAAAGCAAGCAAGTTCTTGGGGTCAGACCACCCTATGCTGCTGTGGACAGACCTGTCCTTTCCCCTCCACCACAGGCACAGTGCAGAGCACAGCAGCAGCACCAGGGGAGCCCCATGAATGGCAGGAGGAAGCGGCAGCAGTGCAGACCCCATGTGAGCTGGCAAGTCTTCATCAGCCACTAAAATGCTCTATAGGTTCTTGCCTTTCCCAGTAGGATTTACCATTATCTTGTCTCTTTTTTCCTAGGACCACATGGTCATCTGCCATCTTGGAAGGAAAGGGTGTGAGGCCATCTTCCCCTTGTCCTCCAAGCCACGCAGACACCTTGGGAAGGATATTTCTGGAATTTCATGTCTCTTTTGGTTCCCATGGGTTTTTTGAGGTTCAGCAATTTTGTATCTAGCAGTAATTTACTGTTATTTTTTGCCTGTTCTGTTTCTTCGTAAACTGTTATTTTTTTCACTTATATCTACTCATATTTTGTTCTATTTTAGATTGCTGTTGGGGGTTGGATCTGTTTCTTTTGTGTTTGAGGAATTTTTTCCTGGTGGTTTTGCTAGGTAACTAATTGTTGGGTACTTTATGGATACTTGACTTAAACAAAGGAGGCAGCAGGTTTCTCCGGGGGAACAGCAGTGAACAGCAGTTTTTGGTCTGAGGACACCGCTAGGAAAGGACTGGAGTACCAGGGCACCCTGCTTGTTTTCTCTCTCTCCACTGGATTTCCAGTGGAAAGATTTCTCCAGAGGAAGACTGAACTCATTTTCGTCACCATCGGACTTTCCTACAGGACTATTTCCACTTCATAGAACTGCATTTACTGCTCAAGGATGATTTCATCTGGACTGCTTTCACCACCCTGATTCCCAGGGTGTCAGGTCACATCCCTGCCTCTGTCAGAGCATTTTCTGAGGTTTTGTTGTTTCTTTGTTTTTGCTTCTCTCTTAGTGCTATTACATTTGTATTTGTCTTTGCTTTGTCTAATATTCCTAGTAAAGAACTGTTATTCCCACTCCCAAATCTTTGCCTGAGAGCCTCCAATTGCAAAATTATAATAATCTGAGGGAGGGGGTTTACATTCTCTATTCAAAGGGAGATTCCAGCTTTTTTGCTGGCAGGTACCTATCTTTCAAACCAAGACAATTGCCCAGCTCTTTAAATTATCTTAAACCAAGACAACCCCCATCAGTGAAAATTTCACTGATGAAAACCTTATCTGTTCCATTTTCTTTGGGACAATTATAAATTTTCCCTTGTAACTTAACCAGTTCTGTTGCAGAGTGAGATAATATTACTGTGTACTCTGCCTCCTGATAAATTAATTTTGTCTTTACAAGTGGGCAGAACTTGGGGTGAAGGGCAGTGAAGGAGGGTTGGCTTTGCTGACTCAAACCCCTTGTCTGGAGGGTGGAATGAAGTGATACCAGGCTCAGGGAGTCCTGTCTCCCTCTCTGCCTCCTCAGTTTTTACAGGTGGATGGAGTTAAGGGTGCAGGAGGGTTTGGTTTTGCTGCATTAATCTCAAAAAGGCTGAGGGCTGTGACATCATGTTTAAGGAGGTCCACCTTTTCCTCAGGGCTTAAAAATTCTAATTCATTCTCCACACCTTCCCCAACAATGTTAATTTGCAACTCCAAAGCTCTTTGGCTTTGGACAAGTTTGTTTAACTGGTTTTTCAGGTTTTGGTCTAGCTTCTTCTGGGCATTCCATTCTCAATCTGCCCTGAGGGAGGCTCTTGTTTCAGCTCCCAAGGCTATTTGCAACTCAATCAGATTTTTCTGTTTGAGTTCACCCTCCACTGGTATGGATACCAGGCCTTTTCCCTTGCTGGGGTTTCCCCCTATCTTTTGCCAAAGTTCAAGTTTTCTCTGCAACTAACTGCAGATTTTGCCAATTTTCCTTAGCCCACATTCCTCTTTATGAGGTTGGACAATATTTATGAGCTTTTAGCAGTTCTATCAGTGGATGTGAGACATAAGGCTCACTCTTTAAAATTTTTTAAAGTTTAATAAGGGATAAAAGGGATAGTACCCAGTGCTGAGGTGCTTGGCAAACTGCCAAGAGCAGCCCATTCGCTTAATTTTCTTACATACTTCTTCATTACATTGCTTAAATGCATATTCATGAGGATTATACATATTCAAACATTCCTGTGGGTTTACAATGTTCCTGCTTGGCTCGACTTTTGACTTGTCTTCATGCCATCCTGTAGATGAAATTCATGTATTTCATTTCTTCTCAAAGCTCTGTTCCATTGTTTGAGACTTTCTCATAACCTGGAGGGACAGTATTAAATCTCTCCTTGCATTTTTCTCTTGGTGTTTATTCTCCTGGTTCTTTTCACTGTTATCATTCAGATAAGATACTCCACAAGTACATTGAATCACCATAGCTCTTAACATAAATAAAGGCATTTAACATTAACACAGTTTGTTTTAATACTTTGCAAAAGCCTAAGCTATGTATAAGCTACATACTGCGTACAAAACCTGACAGATTATACTGTATTAAAGCAGTTAAAAGTAGTTAGAAATAGTTCTATATTAAAATCGTTGTGATTAATAATAATTTGCAAAAGCCAATACATAAATGCGAAAGCCAGCAATTACATAGTTATTTATTACAGTGGACAACAGGTCAGATCAGTTTTTGCCCAGTATTCTATGATCTTTTTGCTGGAGAATATCGGTTTCAAGCAAAAATTAATTTCTCCTTTATTCTGCAAGGAACAATTCTCTCTCTATAAAATACCTCTTCATCACCTCAAGAGTACCCTGCTCACTGTGCCAATTAAAATGTAAGGTCCCCAAAATCTCATTCAGTGTGACACTTAAAAGGGTTTTGCTTTTTCATGTACTCTGAGTTAGACACATGGGAGAAACACCAAGAAGATATTCTCAAGAGGTCACAAAAAATAAGAAACCCTTTACTGACAACTTTAGAAAATCAAAGAACTTTGACAAAAGGTTTCAAGCAGCATCCAATCAACACAAAACACTTCTCAAAGTGTTAATCTATTCAATTTAACAGACTCTAAACCCATCTGACTTTAGGTTACTCAAAATTCTGAGAAGGGAATTAGAAGAAGGGGAAAGAGAGAAAGATAGAAAAGGAAAAGAAAATAATAAACACAGCTACCATTTCTGGTTCCAATGGTGTTCAGCCCATAGAAATTCCAAGAACAGGTAGGGTCATGACATGTGCTTGCCTTGTGTCTCAGGTCAAATATTCTTTGACTTTTCTGGGTTCTGGTGGGACTTCCAGACAGCTGGCCACTCCGAAGCTAGTTTGGGTTGCAGGGGTAGGGTGTGGAGCATTACCTCTGGTTTTCCAGGAAGTGGCAGCCTCTGAAGGGTTGGGATACAAGTCCAGAGAATGGGGTGTATGGAGTAGGATATCGCCTCACCAGGGCAGAGCCCAAGCTGCCCCTTCCTCCATGCAAAATCATGTGAAATATTTCAAGCCAGCAATCCTTCCAGTCTCTCACTTATGGGGCTGGAAACGTCCTGATCTAGGTAAGGGCACTTGTGATTCTGGCACCTGGGTGGAATTAGATTTTCAGTATGATCCATTTTAACCCAAACCATTCTATGACATCATGATCTGTGGGCTGTCTCTGGCAGACCATTTGTTCACCAGGGTCCATCACCCTTTACCTGATACTCTGGGGCACTGGTTTGGTCAAAAGGGAAGACAATGTTCAGATAATTTCCATCCGTAAGTGGAAGAAATGTGACTTCACCTTTAGTGAAGTAGCAAGTAACTTGCACAAACTCAACCAGGTTATTTACCACTGCGTATTCAGAGTATGGCTGATACCAATCCCAACTTGTGAATTGTCTCAGCCCTGCATTGTCTGGACAGCAGCTTTGCCTGCCTGTGCTGAGGGAGTGCATCTCATCTGCCTGTGCTTCTGTTTGCATGCCATAGAGCCTCAACCAGGTAAGGGAGTGGTAGAGAAAGAACAGATGAGGTTGCAGGCTGGTCCCAGGAATTGTTTTTCCCTTCCCCATTCCTGCCACCCTTTGGAGGGAGTCTCTCAGCCTTTGGCTGCTGAGAAGCTATGGATGACTTTGTCAGCTCCAAGAGAAAAGGCACAAAGGAAAATCTACTATAGGGAATCCCACCATTTTTTTTCTCCAGCTATGTTCCCTGAGCAGATGTTACAGAACAGAGAAGGACTCAGAGGCCCATACATGGATGCAAAAAAGCTTTATTGAGTGTAGAGAAAAAAATACTCAGAGTGGCTCAGAGAGGGCACCAGGAGCAGCCACTAAGATTCAGTGGGGGTGTCCCTCTGCTTGGCCCGCAGAGGGAGGGGAGGGCAACAGATCTCCACTAGACTGGCTTGAGGAGACATGGACAGCAAAGGAAAGAGCAAAAGGAGAGAGGAGAAGAACAGGACAATGGCTTGAAATTCTAATTACAATGTCCCAAAGCTCTTTCTCCTGACCAGGACCAGGTCCTGAGGTCATGGAGATTCTTGCCTGGGGATGTTGCCAGCAGATTTAGCAGGGACGACATCTGCTGCCACCATAGCAGTTGGTGATGCAGGAGAGGTCAAAGCCCCCNGGGGCCGCAGGGCTGGCAGCAAGGGTCGCAGGGCTTGCAGCAGGACATGGCTCGGGGTCACAGGTGCACCTGGCACAGAGGGCAGGGAGGAGCACAAAGTGAGGACACATGAGAAGCAGCACTGCACCCAAACACCCTGCAGCCAAGGCACCTCCTGGCCCCCACTGCACTGCCCAGCTCAAAGCCCAGCAGCCACCTCAGCCAAGTGCCAGCCTTTCCCTCTGTCTGCACAAGACCTTCTCTCCCCTGCCCTCTCCCAGCAGAAGCAGCTCCCAGACCTGTGCTCTGACAGCCCCTCTCGGCTGAGACCTACAGCCAGGCACTTGCTGGTCTTGAAGCAGCAGGATTAGGAGGAGGAGGAGAAGAGGCTTCCCACTCACCTGATTGCTGAGGAGAAGGAGGGGAGAGAAGTGGATGAGAGAGCAGAGACTTGGGCTGCCTTTTATAGCAGTCCTGCTGTGCCTCAGGCCCAGAGGCACCTTAGTGGAAGTCATAATTTTCTGACCAGCTCATTTCAAATGCAAAATATCCCAGCTAATAAAGGGTCTGTGTCCTGTTTTCCTGCACTGCTGCCTTTTCATTTCCTAGTGCATTCCACGTGCTTTCTTTTATGCAAACTTCTGTAAGTGTCAAGATGAGAGGTTCAAGAAGTTTAGGGCAGAAAGACATCAGCATAGGCACAATGCACATATCAAGGGCTGGCAGTATCCCCTGTGGACAGGTGATGTGAACCTGTTTCATGCCTGTAGATTTGTTTATGGCAAAGTTGTCAGGAAACGGGCACTACTCTTGTGCTTCTCACCTTCATGCCCAAGGTCTCCATTGTTTGGGCACATGACAGAGCTTCAGGTTGCTATTTCCTTCTACCACTTTTCTCTTTCTTTTGCTGTCTTTATCGCCTCAGGCCAGTCTAATGAAGATATGTTGCCCTCCCTTCTTCCACAGGAGAGGCTGACGGACAACCTGCAGGATCTCCACTGCATCACAGTGTCTGCCCCTTATACTCCCTGTAGGAACTATTCCAGTCTGCTCAGGAAAAAAGATGGAGGAAGAAGAGGGTGGGAGTACCTGCAGTGGATTTTACTTTGTGTCCTTTCCCTTTGGAAAGGTTGATGAAAGCTGATGAAGACATCCCCTGCTACTCCACAGCCAATGGCAATTAGACTACCAATCCAAAATATACTGGTAGTGGAGATAGAAAACAACAGTGCCTGGGAACAGCTCACAGCTTCATCTCTTCCTTTTCCTCCGTTCTGTTGCCTGGTCTACATGGCTAGCACACAGGGACAGATATGTACCTTGTACCTCCTTTAGCATATGGCTAAAGGGTCCAGCTGCTGCTGTCGTATTCAGTTCTCAGATATTTCACAAGTTGGAATTGGTATCAAGCACGCTCAAGCTATGCAAGTGTTGTGGTTTGACACTGGCTCAACGCCAGGCACCCAGAAGAGTCGCTCGCTCACCCTCCCCTTCTAGAGCTGGTCAGTGGAGAGGGGAAAAAAATATAAAAATATAACAAAGGATTTATGAGTGAGATAAGAACCAGGAGAAAACACTTCAAGGGCAAAACAGGCTCAACTTAAAGTTGCAAAGTGACTTTATTATTACCAGAATCAGAGGAGGATAATGAGAAGCAAAATAATCCCTTTAAACACCTTTTTCCCCTCCTTCCCACTGACAGTGCAGGGAGACAGGGCATGGGGTTTTTTGGGTCAGTTCATCACCAAGATTTTCTTCCGCTACTCCTGGAGAGGAGTCTTGTGAGACAGTTTTCCACTAACTTTTCTGGTGTGGGTCCACTGTCATGAGCAGCAGCCCTACCGCACCAGCTGCAATGGGAGTCCCTCCCACGGGCAGACAGTCCTCCCAAAACTGCTGCAACATGGGTCTATCTTTCCACGGGCTGCACTCCTCCAAGGACAGACTGCTCCAGCCTGGAAGCAGGGCCCCCTCTCTCTACCAGGTCTCCCACTGGATCACAGCCTCCTCCAGGCATCCACCTACTCAGGCATGAGCACCTTCCCCATGAGCTGTGGGTGGATTTCTGCATCCCCTGTGGATCCCCATGGGCTGTGGGCGGATCTCTGCATCCCCCATAGATCCTCATGGGCTGCGGGTGGATCTCTGCATCCCCTGTGGATCCTCATGGGCTGTGAGTGGATCTCTGCATCCCCCATCGACCCATGGGCTGCTGGGGCACAGCTGCTTCACCATGGTCATCACCACAGCCTGCAGAGGAATCTCAGCTCTGGTGCCTGGAGCACCTCCTGCCCCACCTTCTCCACTGACCTTGGTGTTGCCATGTTGTTTCCCTCACATGTTCTCACCTCCTCCTCTTCCGTACGAGGAGAAAAACTGTGTGACTTTGTTTTGATTTTCTTCTTAAATATGTCATCACAGAGGCATTACCGACCTCTCTCATTGGCCCAGTCTTGGCCAGCAGCATGTTGTTCTTCAGAGCCATTAGTGATTGGCTCTTCCTATGTCCAGAAACCAAGGCTTCATCTGCTCCTAGTGAGACCCAAGCACTGGTCTCAGTTGCTAGCACTCAAATAATCTCCAGGTCCTCTTCACTCTGTGTGTGACCCCCACAGACAGCCCCTCCATGTTGGTCCTCGTGCTGAAAAACTCTCAGTGATGGTGGTAGATCCCATTTAATTACTGAAATACTGTGATGAGGTCCCAGCTCTCACATCCCTGCTCTCCAGCCACTCAGAACCTCTGGAGGAGCCTGGAGGGCTGGACCCAGGACACTTCCAATGGGACGAAGGACCTGAGTAGTTGCTGCAAAGTTGTATTCTGCTTCTTCTGTCACCTCAGAAAGCTTCTGGCTTCCTGATTTAATGCAAATCAAGGCTGGAAGAGAGGGGTAAAAGTAAGCCGTGAAGTGTTGACATGCATGTTGCATTACAAATGCCAGGCAGCAAACAGCCTTGAACCCCCCTGGAGTACTATCTCTAGGTATGGGACCCCTAACACAGCAGATCGCCAGCACAGGAAGGATGTGGACCTGCTGGAAGGAGTCTAGAAGAGGCTCATGAAGAGGATGAGAGGGCTGGAGCACCTCTGTTATGAAGACAGGTTTAGAGAGTTGGGGTTGTTCAGCCTGAAGAAGAGAAAGCTCTGGAGAGATCCTATTGCACCTTCCAGTACCTAAAGAGATTCTAAAATAAAGCTGGAGAGGGACCCTTTACAAGGTCATGTAGTTATAGGATAAAGGAAAATTGCTTTAGATCAAAGGAAGGTAGTTTTAAAAGAAATATAAAGAAATTCTTTACTGTGACATTGATGAGAAACTGGAACACCACCTTCTCATTTTCCCTTAGGCAGTAAGACCAGATTTTCACATAAAATGGATTTTTGTTTGCTGATCTCTGGGTGCATGGGGGAAATTG
Source organism: Peucedramus taeniatus (assembly GCA_013400575.1). Taxonomy (NCBI): domain Eukaryota; kingdom Metazoa; phylum Chordata; class Aves; order Passeriformes; family Fringillidae; genus Peucedramus; species Peucedramus taeniatus. The sequence goes on along the minus strand of WBNO01008098.1, from coordinate 46,984 downwards.
GGCTTTCAGGGAAGAGCTGAGGCCCTTTTCCCTAGCTCAGCTTCGCACAGAAGGGCCTCCTGCTTGGGTATCAAGACAGGAGAACTGGACCATGCCCTCCTAGTTCCCACCTCACATGAAGCTCATGGGGAAACAGAAATTTGGGATTATAAAGACAGTTGAGATATTCTGGATTGTCCTGTCTGGGAAACATGGAGAGTGGATGGCTGGAAGTCATCCAGCAGTGAGGCAGTGAGGGATGGATAATTAGCAAAAGAAAAGCTGTAAACCTGCCACTGGTCTCCAGGTTGACAAGTACAAGGGCCAATTAACCTCACTGCCCACGATCCCCTGAGGGTATCACCAAACGGGACAAAAGAAACTTATCCAGCACCAATTTGATGCAAATAGGATGACACTTCTTTGTTGGGGGTGCCCAGAACATGGGGGCTAGCTCCTCCATAAACATGTTCCACTTAACAAACAAAACCCATCAATTTTATAAACCTTTTCTGCTGAATTATCATTACATAAGTTCTTTTACATATTATGCATACTTTGCCCACTCTAAAATTTTACCTTTACATTGATCAATTCCAATAGTCAATAATTTCATCAACATTCTTATCCTAAAACAAGCATTACACATCTCTATTAAGGTCTCCTGTTTGGAATCCTTGATATTAAAATCAAGATGGGAAGGGTAGTGGGTTTACAAGCAGTGTAACTGGTGAGTATAATGGTCTCCTCAGTTTCTTGACTCAAACATAAGGGTCCAGTAACCTCTTGATGAGGTTTCTATGGTTGCACATATTTAAACACAGCATTCCTGATATCTCTATATCTTCTTCTTCACTATTTTTTACTTATAATCATAGCTAACCCTTTTTATATCATAAAATTGATTCTTTGATCAAGACATTCATTCATAACAAGGGGAAAAACAGTAGGAGAAGGCTGCTCCTGCTGGGACAAACAGGAAGCAGAAAACATAGCAGGTAAAGGACAAATATTCCATGCACTTCTAATTCCCATAGTTAATGCAAAACCAGAAAGACCCTGGCTGGCTTCCAGTGCCCCAGATGCTTGCCCCCTCCTTTTCCTTCCTCTATGGGTCAGGAGCAAAAGTAAGGTGGAAATGGTCACAGCTCAAGATGCAGACAGAAGTGTTGCACATCAATAACTGCCATGGGCAAAGCAGACTTGACTTGGGAAACATTCATTTAACTTAGTGCCAATTAAAAATAGAGCAGGGTAGTGGGAAGCCACAAAAAAAAAAAAAAAACCAAACCCACCTTCATTCCATCCTCACCTCTATTTCACAGCTTCAACTTCCCTCTTTCATTCTTCTGTTTTCTTCACCCTGAAGCAGTGCAGTGAGATGCAGAATGTGGGGTTGTGGTCTGTACACAATTGTTCCTTCTTGTCACTGTTTCCTCCTCTCATTTTTAATGTGCTCAAGCATGAGCTCTTCCCGTAGGCTGCAAGCTATCAAGATTGGCCCCAGTGTGCATCATGTCCATGGGCTTCAGTTGTACCAGCTTGGGTCCACCGTTCTGCCAGAAGCCTGCTTCAGCATGGGCTCTGCACAGACCACAGTTCCTAAAGGGTCTATCTACCTGCTCTGGCATGGGATCACCCATGGGCTTCTCTGTGGATATCTGTTTCACTGTGGTCTCTTCCATGAGCTACCTGTGACCTTCCGCACCATTGCCTGGGGCAACATCTCCTCCTCCCCTTTCTCTGGTCTTGGTGTCTCACATTTTTTGGGTCATCTCTCACTTCTAGTGGACTGTGCTGCCCTTTCCTGAATGTGCCTTCATGAAAACACCACCAGCATTGCTAATTTGCGCATGTGGGGCAACAGTGCATCCATTTAGGAGCTGGCTAAAACAGACTCTGTAATGTGTGACTGTCCCTGGGTTCTTCTTACAATAACCACCCCTTCAATCTGCTTTCCCTACTAACACAACTTCTCAAGTAAAATGGTATTATTAGTCACACTAAAAGATTTGGAAGAAATGTTCCAACAAACCCAGCCATCTAATGTCCTTTTTAATTCCTACAGGAAATGGAACAGGTGCAGCTAATTAGGACCATTTCCTTAATATTATTATTGTCAGATATTAACTCATAGATTCATAGACTCACAGAATATCCTGATTTTGAAGGGATCCATCAGGATTATCAAATCCAACACCTGGCCCTGCACAGACACCCCAACAATGCCACCCTGTGCCTGAGAACATTGTCCAAATGCTCCTTGAGCTCTGTCAGCCTTAGGGGTTGTGACCATTCCCTGGAGAGCGTGTTCAGTGCCTGACAACCCTTTGAGGGAAGAACCTTTTCCTAATAGCCAACCTAAACCTCCCCTGACACAACTTCATGCCTTTCCCTTGAGTCCTGTCCCTGGTCACTAGACAGAAGAGAACAGTGTCTGTCCCTCCACAAGTCACAGATTGCAATGAGGTCTTCCCCTCAGCCTCCCCTTATCCAGACTGAATAAACCAAGTGACATCAGTGACTCGTCATATGGCTTTCCCTCCAGACCCTTCTCCACTTTTGTGTCCCTCCTTTGGACACTCTCTAACAGCTTAATCTTTCTTATGTTGTGGTCCCCAGAACTCAGGGCGAGTCCGCCCCAGTGCTGAGCAGAGCGGGACATTCTCCTATCTTGCCCAGCTGGCAATGTTGGGCCTGACTCCCCCCAGGATACTACAGGCCCTCCTGGCTGCCAGGGCACTGCTCACTCATATCCAACTTGCCATCAACCAGGACCCCCAGGTCTCTTTCCTCAGCTCTAATCTCCAGCCTCTCTGTACCCAGTCTGTCTGTACACCAGGGTTGCCCCATCCCAGGTGCAGAACCTAGTACTTGCCCTTGTTGAACTTCATATGGTTGGTGACTGCCCACCCCTAATTTGTTGAGGTCTCTTTGCAGAGCCTCTCTGCCTTTGAAGGAGTTGACAGCTCCTCCCAGTTTTGTATACTCCGCAAACTTACTTAGTATTTGTTCAAGTCCTGCATCCCAGTTGTTCATAACAATGTTGAAGAGGATTGACCCTAAAAGTGAGGAACTTCATTGGAGACCAGCTGCCAGTCTGATGTCACCCCACCACTGTCACCCTTTGTGCCTGACCTGTGAGCCAGTTGCTCACCCATCACACAATGTATTTATTCAGCTGTGTCCTGGACATTTTGTCCAGAAGGATCCTGTGAGAAACAGTATCAAAAGCTTCAGAAAAATGCAAAAAAGATTGCATCACTTGGCTACTATTCATCAGCTAGGTGGGTTACCTTGTCAAAAGAAAATTAGGTTTGACAATCAGGGCTTTCCTCTCATGAATTCACACTGGTTGTGAAAAATGACTGCTTGTTAATCATGTGTTTATGAATACCTCCTAGAATAATTTTCCCACTAATTTGACCAGGGATTTTACTACAAGCCTAAACTGACACACGTGTGCTCACACATGTCTTCATGGAACAAACAAAAAACTGTAAATTCAATTAAGGTCAGGAAACATCATTAGCTGAGAACTCTGTTGTGGAGACACAGTATATACCCTCACAGCGGAGTCCTTGGGCACATGGGAGATAAATACAAGTGCAGTGCCCATTTTCTGACAACTTTGCCACAGCCAAGACCACAGGAATGACAGAGGTAAACATCATCTGCCCACAGGGGATGCCAATAACAATTAATCTAAGACTTCTGCCTGCGCTGACGTCTTTCTGCCTCAGAAGTCATTGATGCTCTCATCCCAGCACTTACAGAAAGAGATCTTCATATAGGAAAGCACGCGGAATTAGCCAGGAAATGAAAAGGCAGCAGTGCAGGAAAACAGGACACAGACCCTTTATTAGCTGGGATATTTTGCATTTGAAATGAGCTGGTCAGAAAATTATGACTTCCACTAAGGTGCCTCTGGGCCTGAGGCACAGCAGGACTGCTATAAAAGGCAGCCCAAGTCTCTGCTCTCTCATCCACTTCTCTCCCCTCCTTCTCCTCAGCAATCAGGTGAGTGGGAAGCCTCTTCTCCTCCTCCTCCTAATCCTGCTGCTTCAAGACCAGCAAGTGCCTGGCTGTAGGTCTCAGCCGAGAGGGGCTGTCAGAGCAGAGGTCTGGGAGCTGCTTCTGCTGGGAGAGGGCAGGGGAGAGAAGGTCTTGTGCAGACAGAGGGAAAGGCTGGCACTTGGCTGAGGTGGCTGCTGGGCTTTGAGCTGGGCAGTGCAATGGGGGCCAGGAGGTGCCTTGGCTGCAGGGTGTTTGGGTGCAGTGCTGCTTCTCATGTGTCCTCACTTTGTGCTCCTCCCTGCCCTCTGTGCCAGGTGCACCTGTGACCCCGAGCCATGTCCTGCTGCAAGCCCTGCGACCCTTGCTGCCAGCCCTGTGGCCCCACCCCGCTGGCCAACAGCTGCAATGAGTGCTGTGTCAGGCAGTGCCAGGACTCCCACGTTGTCATTGAACCCTCGCCCGTGGTGGTGACCCTGCCTGGCCCCATCCTCAGCTCCTTCCCACAGAACACCGCCGTGGGATCCTCCACCTCTGCTGCTGTTGGCAACATCCTCAGCTGTGGCGGAGTGCCCATCAACTCTGGGGGCTTTGACCTCTCCTGCATCACCAACTGCTATGGTGGCAGCAGATGTCGTCCCTGCTAAAGCTGCCTAAAGCCTTTAGGCAAGAATTTCCATCACCTCAGAAAATGGCTCTAGGCAGGAGCTAGAGCTTTGGGACATGGTATTTGTGCCTGAACCATTGTTCCCTTCTACTTTTTTTTTTGTCTTTTCCTTGCTCTCTGTGTCTCCCCATGCCAGCCTAGGGGGACATGTTGCCCTCCCTCCGTCTTTCAGGCAGGCAGATGGACGTCTACAGGAACTCCACTGCATCTTTGTGGCTGCTCCTGGTGCTGTCTGTGAGCCACCTCTGTTTCTGTGTTACATTCATTAAAGCTGTGCATCCAAGCCTTGGCCTCTAAGTTGTCCTTCTTTCCATGGCAACTGTTCCAGTCTCCTCAGGGTAGAAGGTGTAGGGGCAGAGTGTGGGAGTCCCTGTAGTGGATTTTCCTTTCTGCCTTTTCCATTGGAGATGATGAAGAACATCCCTGGCTACTACAAAGTCAATGGCAAACAGGGAAAAGATGGCTCCAAGGGTGGCAGGAATGAGGAAGGGAAACAGCAATGTCTGGGACCAGTCCACAACCACATCTCTTCCTTCTCCTCCCCTGCATTACCCAGTCCATGAGCAGCACATGTGGTCAAAGGCAGATGAGACAGATACCACAGAGTCCTTCAGCACCTGGCAGGACCTAGCTGCTGTCCAGACATGCAGGGCTGACGAAATGCAGAAGCTGGGATCAGCATCTGCCAATCAAGTTACACAGGCCATGGGTTCCCATCCTTAAGGTGTAGAAAACACTCAAAGTTCATAAATGGTCGCAGTCAAAAGAAATGGCAAAAGTCAGAGTGTCTGCATAAAAAAAGAAAGTTTTGTTCGTAAATTACAGACTTTGTGTGGATCTTGATATGTTATAGTAGTCCCATGCCTACTATATAAGCACATGGCAGTGGGTTTTGGATTAAGTAGCTTGGTGAAAAAGAAGAGAGAAATTAAAGAGGCAGAGATGAATTAATGAGGGAAAGACAGAAAGAAATCGAGGGAAAGAGAGAGATAAAGAGAGAGAACCAGAGAGAAAAAAATGTCCTGGTACCAGCATCAATCCAGTAGGTGAGATGTCAGTCCTGGCTTCAGCATCCATCCATCTGTGCTAGTCCAGTCCATTGGATGTCAAAGGTCCTGAGGGCAGTACCCAGATTTGGGGGGATGCCTTTTCATGGATAGGTTTGTCTGCCCCAATTATAGGTTTCTTGCTTTCTATGCAAATCAGTTCTCATACACGGTCTGTTCTTTCAGATCTTTCTGGAAACGGGTCAAAAGTTTCAGGGGTATTTGGTGACCTTGATCCCCCCCCTACAGCCCATGTGCACATTGTGACCTCATTCATCTCCTTGTACTGTCCCATGTTTTGCTTCTCTTCAGGAACTACAGCAAGATTTGTTGTTCCAGAAAAGGGCTGTCCTACCTCTGTATGGCCTCTTCTCCAGCCACATCCTCTTTTTTCTCACAGCATCTTCAGAAACTCCTGAAGGCACAGCTGGGCTCAAAATAAAAGCTCAGGTACACAATGTCCCCATGGATCTTGTTTGGTTCCCCCCCATGCTCTTCTTGTCCAGAGCTCATGGCACAGACACCATCTATACCCATCTCACTGAGCACTGGTGTAGGAGCACAGAAGAAGATGGACTCGTGTATGTTTCAAACCCACAGTTTGATGGCTGTGCAGCCACCTGAGGACTCTTGGTAAGAAGACACTGTGAGAACAAATGGGATGTGGCTGGAAAAGGAACCGTGTAGTGGCAGGACAGCACTTTTCTGAGACAAATGGCCTTGTTCTGCCTGGATACTCCATCAGCTGAATCAATGCTTGAGCCAGGACTGCTGACCTGTCTTCCTTTCTTTCTCTCATTTAATGTCTCTCTCTTGCTTCTTTTTCACTCTACCATATATAGACAATTGTCTTTATTTAAAAGATAGGTGTCTGCCAAGGAAGGTGGGAACCTTCATGGAATGGAAAATATTACACTCTTCCCTCCAAATTATTATAACTTTGAAATTACAGGGCTGTCAGACAAAGATAGAGGAAAAGGACCAGCACTTTTTTACTAGAATATATATAACAGGGCAAACAAACAACAGCAGCAGCAGCACCAAACAGCAGCAGACACCCAGTCCCAGCCTCTCTCGGCTGCAGGCACTTTCGCCTTTGGTGCAGTTCCAGTCACAGCCAACAGGGGCGCTGCTGGCTCCTGGTCGGGCAGCCTGGGTGCGATGATTCCCCCGTGGCTGCAGGTGGCGCTGTGGCGCGAGCTCAGCCGCATCCCCCTCATACGGTAATGGCAGCTCAGGTGATAACGGAGAGGGGAGGTGTCTCCCTTTGCAAAACTCACAGGGAGCAGCCGGTCTCAGTGCCACTGCGGGTATTGAAATGTGCTGCAGCAGGAACCTCAGAGTGGCAAGCTGGAACAACAGAGGTGTGCAGGCTTGTGAAAGCAAATGAAGCGTTGCAAAAAACCCTGAAGCCATGGCAGAAGCAGCAGGAGTCCAGGTGGATATGGGGTGTGGAATTAAAATGTAGCAAAAACCGCAAGAGCAGGAGCAGAAAAGAGCAGGGGCAGAAAAGAGCAGAGCTGGGCAGCCTGAAAAGGAGAGAGAAGGTGGAGGGAACCGGTTGTTTTGAGTTTTCCCCTGGTTCTCAAGTCTCCCATGTGATGTCCTGGGGATGGCAGCGGCATTAGGGCTCCTGCAAGCAGCCAGGAGATGCTCCCTCCAGAGAGAGGGAGCACACTGGGGTCTAAGGCTTCCCCTGAGGCACCAAAGCAGATGGTGAGGGTCCCTCCCAGTGAGATCAGGTGTAGGAAAGGTCCCAGTTCAACAGCCGCTCTTGCAAGCAGAGGCTCACCGATGGTATGGAGAAGCAGTAAAGGATAAAACTCTGCAGTGGCATCAAATTCTTCCCACAGCAGCAGTCTAGCACAAAGACCACAACCGTCTCCCCTCCAATCCCCCAAGAGAGAAGGCAAGAGAGGGCTGAGCCCACTCCCTGACCCCCAGACAAGTCTCACAGTGTCTCTGCACTTCCCAAGAGAACACCTTCCTAGCCACCAAGCTCACTCCCTAGCTAAGAGACTGCAGCCAACTACACCCTTTCCCCCTCCTCCCCATCCCAGCCACGTCTTTTCTCTCCCAAGTATCATTGTTCCCATGTCTTAGACAACAAATGGGAGAAAAATTCCCTGGGAGAAAGAAAAAAAAAGGAAAAATCCTAACCTCCAACAACAGTGCACTATCCTTTTTTTACAGTAGAAGATAATTTACACAGATTTCCATGCCAAGTGTGTTATTTATAATAAAGTTATTTTTATTACTCACTTCAGCTGCATTTAAAGAGACAGAACAGAGATACTCTGAGTGGGAAAAGATACTTTTGTCATTATTCCAAGCTGTTATACACCTTGAGGAATTAAGGGGTAACCTGTCTAGGCCAACTCTGCTGAGACTTGTAGTGTTTTATCTTTCCAGGAACATTACCGGGAATTGTACCAGCACATACCACTGAAGATTGAATTACTTATCAAATAACTGCTTATCATTTTTGTAGGAGCAATCATTGCCAGCAGGAACCAAATTTGGTTGATACATCAACAAGCTCAACCCATAGGGTTGAAACCCTTGCTTCTTTTGTGTATGCTAATCAATATGGTAACTATTTGCATTCTGCACTACACACACTTCTCTCTTGTGGATGCAATTTACTGGGGCAGCAATTACAAAGAAAGGTGGCATTCAAAAGGTAACCTGGGATAATACAAAAAGGAATTCCACTCCTAGCAACTAGATAATAGTAGCAACTATTAATTTTACTTTATGACCCCACTAATCATAAACCCCAGTTTTTATTGTAACAGTACATGGTGTTTCACTATATACCATATACCAAATCATTGTGTCAGGATTAAATCCTAATGGAGATACACTCTAGTCCCTAGAGCAGAGTATGGGTCTGATGGAATGGATGTGCATGTGTGAGAACCCCTTGTGATTTTCTATTTGTAGACAACATTATTGTACATAAAAGTATCCTAGTATTTGTGCTTGTAACTTTATTGACATTATGAGATGTGATTTCAGTTATTTAGCTCCTCTTAAATCTTACCAATTGTTATGATTTAATTATACATTGACTTAAGAGCAGCAGCCTATTCCTACTGAATGAACTTCACTTGGATGTGAAAAATGCTATTGAAGGAAGCTCAGGAAAACGGACAAAAATTTTGATTACCATTCATCCTGATGTAGAAAAATCCACAGGGTGATGAATCAACCAAAGAAAGACAGGGAACAACACCATTGTTGGGACATTTTATTTGGATGATCACCAAGAGCAACTGAAGTTCTTAATAAAATGTTGCGCCCTGTGATTGTCCTTCTGATGTTAACCTTTTTGCCTTTTATTTTCGTAATCAGATTGTATATTAAAATGCAGGGGGTTATAAATAAATTAACCCCCAAATTCAGAAATAGCTTGTATAGCTTACCCCCTTTTTCTACCTCTTTCTCTACTTCTCCTTTTTCAGTCCAAGTCGATATGGATGTTTGAGCCACAGGGGGTGCAGAAGCCCAGATGATAAGGTGTCTCAAGCATCAATAACAGATAGTAAGGGAGCCAACCAAGGGATGTTGGTAAGAAGGCACTATGAGAAAAAACAAACTGTGGCTGAAGAAGGGGCTGTACAGAGGAAGGCAGCCCATTTTTGTGACAAACATCCTTGTTCTCTCTCCTGGAAACAAGCACAACACAGTACGGTGCAAACACAGGAATGAGGTCACAAAGTGAGCCTGGACTGTTAGTCAAAGGTTGACCCAGCAGCAGTGGACACGGATTTGATCAAAGGCCTCATCCAGGAAGAACCTGATTGACAGATTACATAATTCATACAGGCGAGAAATGTTACAAATTTATAATAAAGCCATAAAACATTTGCACAAATTCAGCAGAAAGACATTAACCACTGCATTAGCCTGAGCATGGCTGATAGGAAATTTGTGAATTACCTCAGCCCTGCATGTCTGGGATAGCAGCTGAGTTCTGCCTGTGCTGAGGGAGTATATCTCATCTTCCCATGCTCCTGTGTGCGGGTCATGGACTGTAGACCAGGTAATGGAGGGAAAGAGAAGGAAGAAATGAGGTTATAGGCTGTCCACAAACACTGCTGTTTCCCTTCACAACTATTGCAAACTTTGGAGCCATGGTCTTCCTGATGACCTTTGGCTGTTGAGTAGCCAGGGATGACTTTGTCAGCTTAAGGGAGTTGAACTCCCTTCTTCCTCCACCATTTTCTCCAAGCAATAGGGAAGGTTTGCCAGAAGACGAAGAATTACTCAGAGGCCAAGGCTTGGGTGCAAAAAAAACTTTATTGAGTGTAAAGAAAAGGATGTGGCTCACAGAGAGCACCAAGAACAGCCACTAAGATGGAGTGCAGCTCCTACAGGGTGTCCATCTGCCTGCCCAAAAGAGGACGAGAGGCAAACAGGTCCCTTGGGCTGGCCTGGGGACACATGAACAGCACAGAAAGAAGATGGAATAGTAGGGAAAAGAAACATCATCCTAAAGCTGTAAATAGAAGGTCCATAAGCTCTATCTCCTGCCCAGAATCATGTTCTGCTCAGAACTATGTTCTGAAGTCTTGGACATTCTTGGTTGAGGATGTTGCCAGCAGATCTAGCAGGGACGACATCTACTGCCACCAAAACAGTTGGTGATGCAGGAGAGGTCAAAGCCCCCAGAGCTGATGGGCACTCCGCCACAGCTGAGGATGTTGCCAACAGCAGCAGAGGTGGAGGATCCCACGGCGGTGTTCTGTGGGAAGGAGCTGAGGATGGGGCCGGGCAGGGTCACCAGCACAGCAGGCGGCTCAATGACAACGTGGGAGCTCTGGCACTGCCTGACACAGCACTCATTGCAGCTGCTGGCCAGCGGGCAGGGGCCGCAGGGCTGGCAGCAAGGGTCGCAGGGCTTGCAGCAGGACATGGCTCGGGGTCACAGGTGCACCTGGCACAGAGGGCAGGGAGGAGCACAAAGTGAGGACACATGAGAAGCAGCACTGCACCCAAACACCCTGCAGCCAAGGCACCTCCTGGCCCCCATTGCACTGCCCAGCTCAAAGCCCGGCAGCCACTTCAGCCAAGTGCCAGCCTTTCCCTCTGTCTGCACAAGACCTTCTCTCCCCTGCCCTCACCCAGCAGAAGCAGCTCCCAGACCTCTGCTCTGACAGCCCCTCTCAGCTGAGACCTACAGCCAGGCACTTGCTGGTCTTGAAGCAGCAGGATTAGGAGGAGGGGGAAGAGGAGAGGCTTCCCACTCACCTGATTGCTGAGGAGAAGGAGGGGAGAGAAGTGGATGAGAGAGCAGAGACTTGGGCTGCCTTTTATAGCAGTCCTGCTGTGCCTCAGGCCCAGAGGCACCTTAGTGGAAGTCATAATTTTCTGACCAGTTCATGTCAAGTGTGAACTATCCCAGCTAATGGTAGGGGCTGTGTCCTGTTTTCCTGCACTGCTGCTTTTTCATTTCCTGGCTTCTGCCACGTGCAGAGTGCCAGGATGACGGCATCAAGGATTTCAGGGCAGAAAGACATTAGTGGACAAAGAAGGTTTAGATTAAGGGCCAGTGGCATCTAGGTGATTTGTACCTGTGTCATTCCTCTGGACTCCTCTGGTGCCCAAAAATCAACCCTGCTCTCATGCTTCTTGTACACCTGCCCGAGGTCTGCATGTGACATGAAACAGTTTTTCTTTTGTTTCCCTCATCACTCTGTGATCAACACTCAGTGTTATATTCAGGTGGGCTTCTGTTGGGACGATTTGACCCTAGTGCTGTATTAAAAGTACTCAGAAAAATTGTGTTCCCTTCCCAGTGACATGTAATAAAACCTCCACATATCATCTTCCTTTTAGAGAGAACTGGATTTAATTTGGAGAAAAGGAGGCCAAGGGGAACATTTATCACTCTAACACTACCTGGAAGGAGGCTGTAGCAAGGTGGGTGTCAGTCTCTGCTTGCAAGTAACAAGTGATAGGACAGGAGGAATTGGCCTCAAGTTGCACCGGGGGAGGCTTAGATTGGATATTAGGGAAAAATTCAATATCAAGCATTGGAACACACTGTTGAGGGAGATGGTTGAATCACCACTCCTGGAGGTGATTTCAAAGAAGTGTAGATGTGGCACATGGGAACATGGGTTAGTGGTAGAATGGGCAGTGTTAGATTTATGGTTGGACTTGATGATCTTGAAGGCATTTTCATGATTCTGTGACTGTGCAGCTATCAGGAGTCTTGGGCATTTGAATTAGACAATTAAGAATGAGACAACCAAAAGGTCAGTGCAATCAGGAATTACCACAATGAACGTTTTCTTCTCCACATATCTGCTAACCCTGGTGAAGAATGGCCTTCTCATCATGCCTGTGTGGAGCAATCAATACCTGAAGACCTTACTGCAATTGTTCTTCCTCAACATGTTTCCTTTGTGAAGATCTGACAACCCACGACACTCCTCCACTGCTGCATCAAAGCTGATGGAGATTTTCTTTGTCACCAGGAAAACCATTGCTTCTTGCAAGCCCTGGTCATATATACACTGGGTTTGTGGTAGTCTTCACCCAGGTGGTTCTGCTGACTGGTCCACCTGCACCCAAGAAAGCCATCACTTAATCCAAGTCCCCTGATGTGGCCTCTGCTGATCCTGACCCAGCAGCTGCTCCCACCCCATTGAGTGTGCCAAAGAAAAGCAAAGAGTTGGAGAACCTGTGCTATGAGGAAAGACTAAAGGAATGTAGCCTTTTCTCCCAGGGGAACAGGACTCCTGGGGAGGACCTTATCATAGTATTTTAGTAATTAAATGGGATCTACCAAGAGCACTGAGAATTTTTCAGCACGAGGACCAACACAGAGGGGTTGTCCATGAGGGTCACACACTGAATGAAGAGGAACTGGAGATGGCTTGAGTGCTGGCAACTGAGACCAGTGCTTGGGTCTCAGCAGGAGCAGATGAAGCCTTGGCTTCTGGACATAGCAAGATGTGCACAGAGGCCAGTAAGATGGAGAAAGGTCATGTCTCTGCCCTGAACTGACAGCAGGAGCATGTGTGGAACCTCACAGGCTTCATGGGACACTCTATACCTGAGTTGTTATTCTGAGCCCAGCAGTGCCTTGAAGAGTTCCTTTTCTGCATGCAGGAGACCATGGATATCTGGGGGATGACATGGATTAGAGCATTACTCAAGGCTGAAGGCAAAAGAATTTTTATATCCTCTGCCCACTGCTGCCACCCTTTGAACTTGAGATTTTATCTGGTGGCCTCTGTTTGCTCAGTAGTCAAGGATGTCTTCATTAACTCCAAGGGAAAGAGTGTAGAGGAAAATGCACTGCAGGGACTCCCATCCCCTGCCTTTTTGTAACTTTGTACATGAGTAGATTGGAAGAGTTGCCACAGAACAAAGGAGAACTTGGAGGCCAAGGCATGAGAGCACTACAACTTTAATGAGTCTAAGGAAGAAAAGTAGACTGCCAGGGGCAGTCACTAAGATGCAGAGGAGATCCTGCATGGAGTCCATCTGCTGCTATGCAGATGGAGAGATGGCAAAATATCCCCACTAGACTGCCCTGGGGAGACACAGAGAACAAGTGCGAAGAAAGAGTAGAGGGGAGGAAGCTCTGTCACATCTCCTCACGTGGCAGTCCTTGGGTGTGTGGGCAAGAAGCACAAAAGGGGTACCCATTTCCTGACAACTTGGACAAAAACAAACCACTCAGAAATTACCCAAGTGAACACCACCTGCCCACAAGGAATGCCAAAAGACCTTGATCTGAGACTTCTACCTCAGAAATCCTTGAGCCTCTCATTCCAGCCCTTACAGAATGGGATCTTCATATAGGAAAGCACGTGGCAGAAGCCAGGAAATGAAAAGGCAGTAGTACAGGAAACCAGGACACAGTCCCTACCATTAGCTGGGATAGTTCACACTTGACATGAACTGGTCAGAAAATTATGACTTCCACTAAGGTGCCTCTGGGCCTGAGGCACAGCAGGACTGCTATAAAAGGCAGCCCAAGTCTCTGCTCTCTCATCCACTTCTCTCCCCTCCTTCTCCTCAGCAATCAGGTGAGTGGGAAGCCTCTTCTCCTCCTCCTCCTCCTAATCCTGCTGCTTCAAGACCAGCAAGTGCCTGGCTGTAGGTCTCAGCCGAGAGGGGCTGTCAGAGCAGAGGTCTGGGAGCTGCTTCTGCTGGGAGAGGGCAGGGGAGAGAAGGTCTTGTGCAGACAGAGGGAAAGGCTGGCACTTGGCTGAGGTGGCTGCCGGGCTTTGAGCTGGGCAGTGCAATGGGGGCCAGGAGGTGCCTTGGCTGCAGGGTGTTTGGGTGCAGTGCTGCTTCTCATGTGTCCTCACTTTGTGCTCCTCCCTGCCCTCTGTGCCAGGTGCACCTGTGACCCCGAGCCATGTCCTGCTGCAAGCCCTGCGACCCTTGCTGCCAGCCCTGCGGCCCCTGCCCGCTGGCCAGCAGCTGCAATGAGTGCTGTGTCAGGCAGTGCCAGAGCTCCCACGTTGTCATTGAGCCGCCTGCTGTGCTGGTGACCCTGCCCGGCCCCATCCTCAGCTCCTTCCCTCAGAACACCGCCGTGGGATCCTCCACCTCTGCTGCTGTTGGCAACATCCTCAGCTGTGGCGGAGTGCCCATCAGCTCTGGGGGCTTTGACCTCTCCTGCATCACCAACTGCTATGGTGGCAGCAGATGTCGTCCCTGCTAAATCTGCTGGCAACATCCTCGGCCAAGAACCTCCAAGACCTCAGAACATAGTTCTGGGCACAAGATAAAGATTTGGGACATTGTCTCTACAGCATCAAGCCGTTGTTCCCTTCTTCCTCCTCTTTTTCTTCTTTTTTTTTGCTTGCCGTGTCTCCTCAGTCTAATGGGGGCTCCCTTTTTTTGGCAAGCAGGTGCACACTCTGTAGGAGCTCTACTGCATCTTAGTGGCTGCATGTGATGCTCTCTGTGAGCTACCTCCTTTTCTTCTTTACACTCAATAAAGTTTTTTTGCATCCAAGCCTGGGCCTCTAAGTCCTTCTTTGTTCTCTAGAAAATCTTCCACTCTACTCAGAGAACATAGGTGGAGGAAGAAGAGAGTGGGATTCTCTGCAGTGGATTTTTCTTCCTGCCCTTTCCTTGGAGCTGATGAAGTCACCCTGACTACTAAGCAGCTAAAGGCCATCAGGGAAACATCAGGCAACAGTTGTGAAAGGAAACAAGAATTCCTGGGTCCAGCCCACAGCTTCATCTCTTCCTTCTTCTTCACTCCCTTATCTAGTCTAGTGATGTAGCCACCGGAGCCTGGGCTAGCTCTGGAGAGACTCCGGCATCACGCAGGAGTGGGGAACAGCTGAGGTTTGGATTTTTACCTACTCCTGAACCTAAAGAGCAGCTTGCTCTACAGTGAAGAACATCATAGCCACAGCAGGGATCGGGCAAAGGAAAAGGAGGAAGCTCTCTGGTTTTCAGGTTCCAACAGGAAAGAGTTTATTCCAAGTGAAGGGATCAGGAACAAAAGAGCCTCAAATATTGCTGTGCTTGGCTTTTATACAGTTGCAAATCAGGGGGTGTATACAAATGAACAACCAATGGAGAGATATCAGGGGAGGAGTGAGGGGATTACATAAACAGATCAGAACCAATCAGGGTAGGCGGGAGGAGAGGGCAAGTCACATGGTCCAATGGGTCTTCAAAGTTTAGGGGCATTCCAGAGGGGTGTTGCAGTTTGGGATTGGCCTAAGGTGAGAGTGGCAGGGAAGGTTCAGGAATAAGGGGTTGGGGTCCCTTGACAGGCAGGGAAAGAGCTGGAGCAAGGGGTAGGGAATGGCATGAGGGACAGCTTTGAGGGAGAGTAAAACCCAGGGGCAAACCAGCTCAGAGAGAACATGGGTGTACAACAGAACAAACCACTTAACAAGGAATCAATAAAATAAATTCAAACCACAGCAGTCTAGGGTCTGTGGCTCCCACACAAGAGCACAAGCAGACGAGATACACTCCCTCAGCACAGGCAGGCAAAGCTGTCCAGACATGCGGGGCTGAGGTAATTCACAAGTTAGGATTGGTGCCAGTCATATACTCAGGATATAGTCTGGTAAATGACTTTTGGTTCAGTTTGTGCAAAGGACTTATTGCTTCAGTATTATATCACATTTCTCCCATGCATGCATGGATATAACCTGTCTGTCATTGTCTTTCTGACTGAAGCCTTGAATTATGTTTTAAATTATGGTCAAACTATAAGAAACATTAGTTAATATGTTGTTTTGTGGCTGTTTTGTCTAGGTGCTGTTAGTACTTGAAAATTTTAAAATAGTGAAAGAGAGGAAAGCTATCTCCTCTCCTTATCTTGGACCCCTTGTCTCATTTTCCTTCCTCCAATCCACCATCGCATCTGCATCTTCCTTCTGATGTGTCTCAGCCTAGTCTTTCACAGACATATGTGAATAAAAAGTTTTGCAGAATCTCTTTCTCTCTTTGCAGAAAATATTTTCTTACCTTTCAGCCCAAACAGACAGGACCTTTGATCATTCATGCAGGAACACAAAAGCTCTCTCATCCCACTCATTCTTAGGGTGTTCCAGTCTCTCCTCTAACTGGCATGTGTTGTGCAGCATGCCCTGACTATCCACTCCTCCTGCATGTTTGCAATGCCAGGGCTTGCTTTTTTTTCTCTCCCTTAACCTTGGAGACTTCCAAAGGGACAAGAAACAAGGAGCAGGATTAAACATCTCACAGGTCCCTCATCCTGCTGAAGGTGTTCTGGAGCCAGCACAGAAGGACCAGACACTACAGGGTGTTTCCTGGAGACTCTGAGCAGCATGCCACATTAGGTATGGAAGATCTGGTTCTCTTCGGGGTATCCCTATGGGAGGTAAATGGCATTATTTTGCTGTGAGATACATGCTGAGCTGAGGTCTCAAACCTCCTGCCCAAACACTCCCACTCCCTTGCTGTTCCCATAAATGTGGCTGTAACACAGAACAAGAAACAAAAAGGGAGCCTTTTCTGCTGCTGCTTTGCACCCCCTTGCTTCACGTCTTGGAGCTTTTCCCTGCAGAATCACTGCCCTGTGTTTTTTACCAAGCACCCTTGGGCAGATCACTGTCATCTAGCAGTAACAACTCAGAGAAGAGGAGAGAGCACCTTCCTTTCAACTTGTGCCTACTAGACCAATAACTTCTATGCCTGTTCTGGGACCAGCTGTGGAAAAGTCAGGCCCCACAGCTGGTCTCCTATCAAGCAGGGAGTGTCCCCAGGCACAGCGGCTGTATCACCATGCACCTGAACACTACTGGGAAATAGTGTCCTGCAGGTGGAGGAAGTGGAGCTCTCTGACAGTGTCTTGTACCTCTGTGAAAGACACCCTGATACAGGGAGCTTCCTGGGCTATGCAACTATCCAGGGGAGGTAGGGGATGTTTCAGTGCAAGGCTGAGCTTGGGGAAAGGTGAGCTCTTCTCTTGGAGCACTATTTCCTTGGTATACCCAGAGACCTTCAGGCCATTACATTCTTCCAGAAGAGTCAATGTCAGTGGCTTGAGAAGAAGGAAAGGGTGGTGAAAAAAACCCTGCTTTGGAATGGTTTCCCTGTGCATCCAAGGACAGGAAAGTATTTGCCATGTGCTGTGCAGGGAACACTTGTCCCTTCTCCTCTCTGTGTAATCTGCGCAGCACTAAGGATTGGCAGGAACCTATCAGAGACTCACCCGAGACTCCTCATCTGTTTCTATGAAAAAGGTCTGGGATTTTTGTGTTTGTTTTCTTTTTTAATAAAAAGTCTTCATTTAGTTCCCTGAGCTTTTCTCAAAACCCCATCACTCATTGCAGCTGTTGGCCAGTGGGGTGGGGCCACAAGGCTGACAGCAAGGCTGGCACTGCTGTATGCAGGACAGGTCATAGGGCACGAGGGACACTTGGAAAGAGGGCAGGGAGGAAGAAAAATATAAGGATACATGACGAATACCACATCAGGAGTGAGTCAAAAATATGCTGGGCCAGGAGCTGGAGGCTCTGCAGAGATGTATAAGGGCTCGTTGGCCTCATCCTGCCAGGCTTCAAAAGAGTTGCCAGCTCCTATGCAGCTGCTGCCCAGGCTCGGAGTTATTTTCTGTCAGACTCATCTTGAATGCAAAATATCACATTTGAAATGCAAAGCATACCATTTAATACTATGGGGTGTGGCTTGGCTTCCTGAATGGCTGTGCTTTTATTTCCTGTTTTATTTTTCATTTCAGGAACATTCCCCACTGANTTTTTTTTTTTTTTTTTTCCTTTGGTGGCAAGATGAGAGACCTGAGCAATTCTGGATCAAAACATCAGCTTGGGCAGAAGACTCATGTGACATGCTGGATGAGTGTAGTAAAGCAAATTATGTCAGTCTGGATCACTGCTTGGGGGGCCCTCTTGGCAAGGAGTGACTCAGATCCTGGGTTTTATGTTTTAGGCTGTCCTGCCTAACAATGAACAATTCTGCTCCTCCTTCTCTTCCAGAAAAAAAGTGTGTGGAGCCCATGTCTGGGGCCTTATTCCTCTCCAGAATGCTCCAGCCCAGTCACCATCATCTCCACAAGTCCGCAGCAGAGGCCACGGTTCATTCTTTTACAGAACCATAGAGTATGCTGAGTTGGAAGGGACCCACAAGCATCATCGAGTCCAACTTGTAGCCCTGCACAGGACACTGGCAAAAGTCACCCTATGTGCCTGAGAATGTTGTTTAAACTTTCGTTGAACTCTGTCAGGCTTGGTACTGTGCTCACTGCCCTGGGGAACCCAGTCCAGTACCCAACCACCTTCTGGAAAAAGAACGTTTTTCTAACATCCAACATGAACTTCTTCTGACACAACTTCAGCCTATTCTTTCTAGTCCTGTCACCACAGAGCAGAGATCAGTGCCTTCCCATCCTCTTCCCCTCACAAGGAAGTCATAGACTTAAATGAGGTCTGACCTCAATCTCCTCCTCCCCAGGATGAACAGACCAAGTGACCTCAAATGCTCCCTCATAAAGCTTCCCTTCAAGGCCCTCTCCAATCCTTGTGGCCTCCTTTGGACACTCTCAAATAGCTTAATGTCCCCTTTTAAATTGTGATGCCTACAACTGCGTCCAGAACTCAGGGTGAGGCCACCCCAGTGCTGACAATCCTCCTTTGCCCAGCTGGCAATGTTTGGCCTGATGCCCCCCAGGACACTATTGGCCCTTCTGGCTGCCAGGGCACTGCTGACTCCTATCCAACTTGCCATCAACCAGGACCCCCAGGTCCATTTCCATGACATTGCTTTCCAGGCTCTTGTTCACTAGTCTGTCTGTACATCCAGGGTTGCCACATCCCAGGTGCAGAATCCAGCACTTGTCCTTGTTGAACTTCATATGGTTGGTGATTGCCTAGCCCTCTAATTTGTTGTGGTCTCTCTGCAGGGGGTCCCTGCTTTGGAGGGAGTTGACAGCTCCTCCCAGTTTTGTATCATCCATGATCCTTGCTTCGTTTCTCTTTTAGTCCTATATTCCAGTCATTTATGTGGATGATGAAGAGCACAGGGCTGAGGATGAAGCACTACAGAACCCCAATAGTAGTGACAGATCACCAGCCTGATGTCACTCCAGTCACCATCATGCTTTGTGCCTGACCTGTGAGCCAGTTGCTCACCCATCACATGATGTCTTTATCCAGCTGTGGGCCGGGCATTTTGTCCAGAAGGATGCTGTGGGAGACAGTATCAAAAGCTTCACTGAAATCCAAAAAGATTATATCAACTGCCTTCCCTTGATTAAGCAGGTGGGTTACCTTGTCATAAAAGGAAATCAGATCTGACAAGCAGGACTTACCTCTCATGAAGCTGTGCTGGCTGTGACTTTGCATGTTCTTGTCTCATGTGCACTTGTGTGCAGCTGGGACTGTGTGAATATGCATAGGTGCAAAAAAAATTGTGCATGATTCCTTTCTGACGTGCATAAGTGTGTGTGTGTGTCACTTCTCATGAGGGATTGCTCTACTTACAGCAGTGACATTTTCCACTGCTTTGCCAATAAGCTCCACAGAGCACCCAGAGTCTGAAGGTGGGTTAGTGTAGCTGAATGAACCTTCCTGTGGTGAGAAAATTATCCTCACCACAGGAAGTGAAATGCAGTCTTTTCTATCTTCAATCCTCCTTTTCCTACTGCTTCAAAGCTCACACTCTGCTGCTGCTGATTCCTTCACCAAATTAGGATGATTTCATACCAGTTTGGATCCTTAGTTTAATTCACTGTAAACAGTATTGGAAATGCCTAAACATGGCTTGCAGTCATCATTCCCTGCTCCTCCAGCCCAGGACATAGCTCTCCCAAGATCTAGGGACTTCAAAAGGATGAGGCTTGCTTTATGGACAGCAGAAAGGCAAAGAGGTCCTGCCAGCTTCATCCAGACTATGCTTAAGTGAATTTGCTTGCACTGCAATGTCAGTGCTGTCTGGTGTGAGACACATCTCTGCCTTGTGTTCAAGCCAATGCCAATTGTGCCAGTGCAGTCCATTGGGCAGGTGCTGTGCCAGGCAGAGGCTGAGACCTTGGATTCAACATGTTCTGATCTAAAGGACCATGGCATAGGGAAAAGAAAGTGCTCAATGGGGATTTGTCCTCACTTTTTTTTTTTTTTTGAGTCATGAAGGGAAGAGGAAGATAGCGTACAAACCATGGTTGAATGCAAAGGTTGTTCTCTGCATTCCAACTCCCATCATTCTGCAGAGGAAATTATGTCCAGGACTCTCACATCAACAACCCCAGCACAGCTCTGACCATACTGACAGGAGCACCCTTCCTCAGGAGATCATGGAGCTGCTATTGCTTCAGGATCTCCCAACTTTCTGAGTATTTGTGGGCAAAGACACATCAAGACAAGGCTTGATGGTGTCTGGAAGCAGAGCAGCCAGGGGATGTCTTCCTCAGCTCCAAGAGATTGTACCTTTAATCGTTGCTCCTCCATAGCGCCCCAAAATTCCATTCCTCTCTGAATGGAGAAGGGCCCCTTTATGTCCTCACCCACTAGCAATAAGCAACACCTTTCTCCTTTGACATTCAGAAGTGCAACCAGGGGAAGGACCATACAGACGCCAGACTTGAATGCAGCAGAACTTTAATGAAATGAAAGAAGGAAACAAAGCCACTGAAAGTGGAGGTCAGCAGCACAGGCAGCACCAAGGGGAGCAGAGAGTCTGCGCTCCTTGGCTGTGGAATAGTTCCTCCATAATATTGGTCTACCTGTTCCATAAAGGGGAGAAACCAAATGGTCCCAATCAAGCTGGCCTTTGGGGAGCATTGAAGCACATAGGAACCAATGCAAACAATGAAAAGGGAGAGAAAGGCAAATTTGGTCAGCTATTGTGCAAAGAGCACTCAAAACCTAGATCCTTTGCCCAGCACCATGTTCTGAGTTCCTCAAGATGTCTCGCTGGGGCTTTCCCAGCACCTTTAGCAGGGACGACATCTGTTGCTGCTATAGCGCCTGGTGATGCAGGAGAGGTCAAAGCCACCCGAGTTGATGGGCACTCCGTCACAACTGAGGATGTTGCCAACGGCAGCGGAGGTGGAGGATCCCACCACGGTGTTCTGTGGGAAGGAGCTCAGGATGGGCCCAGGCAGGGTCACCACCACAGCAGGAGGCTCAATGACGACGGTGGAGTTTTGACACTGCCTCACACAGGGCTCATTGCAGCTGTTGGCCAGCGGGGTGGGGCCACAGGGCTGGCAGGGACGGCACTGGGTGTTGCAGGACATATCTTGGGGCTGCAGGTGCACCTGGCAGAGAGAGTAGAGAGGAAACAGAGCACAAAGCTGGGTGGGTGGGTGAAGAGCAGCCTGGTTCCCCCATCACTAAAGAGCCAAGGCCATCATGAGTGGGAAGCTAGAGACTAGGCCAGGAGCCCTACAAAGAGCAGCCTGACTCAGAAAATTCTCTCCCCAGGCATGAAGCAAAAGGCACCACCATCACCAGCCTCTCTCTATGCCAGCCTCCTCCTCGCTTTCCTCTCTCATGACCAGATGCTCCAATCCCCAAATATGAGAAAGCCAACATCAGTTGAGATGTCCACCAAGTGGAGATCTCACTTTGGCAGAGAAAGAGAAGGGGCTTCAGACTCACCTGGTTCCCAAGCAGAAGGAAGCAAGAGAAGTGGATGAAACAGCAGAGACTTGGGCTGCCTTTTATACCTGCCCTTCACTGCCGCAGGAGCAGGGGCAGCCTTTGCAGAGGTAACAATTTCCCAGCAAGCTCATCTTGAATGCAAACCAGCACACCTAATGATATGGGCTGTGCTTTCATTTCCTACACCGCTGCCTTTTCATTTCCAGGTTTGTTCCATGCCTGTTCCCCAATGAAGGCTTCTTCTGATGCCTGGGATTAAAGGCCCCAGGATTTCTGAGGCAGGAATGCAGCAGTGCAGGCAGAAGACTCAGTTTGTGTACTGCATGGGACCCAACCAGGAAAGTGATGCTATCCTGATCACTCTTCTGGGGTTGTTTGAAGTGTTGTTTTCAGGAAGAAGCTGCAGCACTCATAGAATCATATAATCATAGAATGGCTTGGTCTGGATAGAATTCCTTTATAAAGGGAAGCAATTACACTCACTAGATGAGGTTGTTCCAAGCCCCATCCAAGCTGGCCTTGAACACTTCCATGGATGGAAGCCTCAGCTTCTATGTGAAGTTCCATTGCCTCACCACCCTTTGAGTAAGGAATTTTTTCCTAACATCAAATCTACATCTTTCCTCTTTTAGTTTAAACCATTCCACTTTGTCCTTTCAGTATCTGCCTATGTAAAAATTTGGCATCCACCTTTTTGTAAGCCCCCTTCACATACTGACAGGCCTCAATAAGGTCTCCTCAAAGCCTTCTCTTCTCCATGCAGAAAACCCCCAACTCTTTCAGCCTGTCTTCATAGCAGAGTTGCTTCAGCCCTCTGAGCATCTTTGGCTTACTTGGATCTGCTCTAACAGGTCTTTCTTGTGCTGAAGACTCCATGTCTGAACCTATCTGGGGTCTCACAAGATCAGAGTACATGAGGAGAATCACTGCCCTCAGCCTGCCAGTCATGCCTTTTGTGATACAGCCTAGGATGCAGTTGGCTTTTTGGACTGCAAGTGCAAACTGTTGGCTCATGTCCAGGTTTTTATCGACCAGAACTCCCAAGTCCTTCTTCACAGGTCTTCTTTCAATGAGTTCATCTCCTTGTCTGTACTCATGTCTGGGATTTCCTGATGCAGGTGCTGCACCCTGCACTTGAACTTCTTAAACTTCATCAGGTTCTCATGGGCCCACTTCTCAAGTTTCCCCAGGTCTCCTTGGATGGAAATCTCCTTCTGTAGAGTCAGCTGCGTGGCTCAGCTTTGTGTCATCTGCAAACATGCCTAGGGGACACTCAATCTAATATCCCTGTGATTGAAACAAATACTAAAAACATCATTCCCAAGACAGAGCCTTGAGACATGCCCTCTTCTACTTCCATGTGGTCATAGAGCCACAGACCAAAGCTGTGTTCATCTAGTCATTTTCATATTCACAATAGCACACCCTTCAAATTCATGTGTATTGGGTTTGCATGGCCTGGTTTTGGTAGCGGGAGGGCTACAGGGGTGGCTTCTGTGAGAAGCCACTGGAAGCTTCCTCAGTGTCCAGCAGAGCCAAAGCCAGCTGTCTCCAGGACAGATCCACCGCTGGCCAAGGCTGAGCCCATCAGAGATGGAAGTTATGCCTCAGGAAAAATACATTAAAGAAGGAAAAAAAATACTGAACAGGTATAGTTGTGGCCAGGGAAGAGCAGAGTGAGAATATGTGAGAGAAAGAACTCTGCAGACACCAACGTCAGTGGAGAAGGAGGAGCAGGAGCTGAGATTCCTCTGCAGCCCAGGGTGACAGACCATGGTGGGGCAGCTGTGCCCCTACAGCCCACAGAGGCATGGGAGAGCAGAGATGCACCTGCAGCCCCTGGAGGAGCCAACACCAGAGCAGGTGAATGCCTGAGAGGAGGCCATGACCCTGAGGGAAGTTTGTGATAGAGCAGAGTCCTGGCAGGGACCTGTGAAGAGAGGAGCCCATGCTGGAAGAGGTTTGCATGGGGTCACATGACTTGTGACCCCATGAGGGTTCCTGAAGGACTGACCCCATGGAAGAGTGACCCACAAGTAGTAGTTCATGGGGAACCATAGGCTGTGGGATGTGGTTCCTAGCCTCCTTCTCATATTGGAGAAGTTAATGCAGAACTTCTCCTATGGGAGGGACCCTACCCGGTGGCAGGGGAAGGACTCCCACTCCTCTCCCTGAGCAGCAGCAGGAACAACCTGTCATGAATTGACCATGAGCCCTACTCCTGTCTCCATGCTCTGCTAGGGGGGAGGAGGAGGTAAAGTTGGGACGGAGGGAGAGGTAGGGGGCAGTTGTTTGGTTTTTTGGTTTTTTTTTAATAAGACTTATTTTACTTCTCATTATCCTCCTTTGATTTTGTTGGTAATAAATTCAATTAATATGCCTTAGTTGAGTCTGTTTTGCCTGTGACAGTATTTGGTGAGATATCTCTTCCAGTCTTTATATCAACTCATGAACCTTTGTTATATTTTCTCTCCCCTGTCCACTTGTAGAGGAGAATGATAGAGTAACTTTGGTGGGTGCCTGGCAATGAGCCAGGGTCAACCCACTACACCGTCTCTCCAATTTGGAGATCAGGAAGTTGTGTGGACTATGTTGAAGGCCTGACAGAAGTTTAGGTAGATGACACTGGCCAGTCTTCCCTTGCTGACCGTTTTCAGCACTCCATCCTTGAAGGCCACCAGATTGCTCAGACATGACTTGCCCTAAGAGAAGCCTTGCTGGCTGTTTTGGGTCACCTCCTTGTCTGAATATGACTTACAGTTGCTTTCATGAGGATCTGCACCATGATCTCCCCAGGCACAGAGGTGAGGTTGGCCAGTCTGTCATTCCCTGGGTCCTTTGTATTGCCTCTTTAAAAATCCAGTATGCTGCTGGATGCCCAAGGATTCCTGTGTATAAGGATAGGTCATGTCTTTCCCTATCACTCCCTCCTCAGCTCACCCTGATGGTTATTTGTTGTTGTCTCCCCATATGTGTGCATTGGGCTGCAGGGTCTGATCCCATCCTACCTAACTCTGCCCTCAGGAAAAACTTCTGGCTTGTTTTGACTTATCCACTCTCTGAGCAGTCTGTGAGTACACAAACAATGCTGTGAGCTTGCCTGGGGCCTTGCCCTTTCCCACAAGGCTCCAGCCCTGCTGCGGCTGTCTCCTGGTGTCCTCAGCAGAGTTCACAGTAGGGTGTGTTCCTACATGCGTCCATGTCTTTGGTGCTCCTGTGTGCAACCAGACTTGTGTGAATGTACCACAGGTGCATATTTGACACGTGTATATGAACACATGTCCTTTTGTGTCTCTCCTCAATAACAGATTATATTGCTCATGGCACTCTCCACGACTCTATTCACAAGCTCAGCAAAGCAGCAGGAGCTCAAGTGCAGCTGAAAAGTAATGGCATCAGCCTCCTCGAAATCTCTCCAAAAAGAGGCACTGTAATCAACCCATTTCCTGATCCATTACCTTGTCCTGATCCTCCAGAGCTCATACTCCACTGATGATGATGCTAAGTCCCAACAAAGACTATCAACTTAGATCCTTAATTTAGTCGACTTTAACAAGATTGCGACTGCCTCAGCACGATGGGCAGTCCCCCTCTGTCTGCCTCACCAGGTCAGGACACAGCTGCAAGAGAGTTCAAGAGGATGGGATTGGTTTATCCTGGAGAAAGAATAAGGAACCCTACTTACTCTCCTTGTTCAGGCCATATCCAAATGGATCTGCTTCCAGTGAATTGTTGATGCTTCCAGGTGTGGGACACAGCCTTCCTTCATGCCAAAGCCAATGTCAAATGTATTCATCCAGATCATTGGCCTGGTGCTGTGTCAGGCTGAGATCTTGGCCCAAATAGGTACTGAATTAAAGAATCACAGTACATATTATTAGTGTGCACTGGACTGGAAGGACAGAGACACTGTGTGTTGCACAGGGGAAGCCAATAAATAGGGTATTGGCCAGATGGGCACCAGTGGGGGATGCCCCAGCAGTCGCTCTGTGGTGCAGATGTCACAATGTCCCCAGGTGGGAGTGGTGCTTGTGCCCTGGGTCTGCCTGTGGAGCAGAGAGAGAGTGGGGGACTCCAATGGTGCCAGGCAGAGCAAGAAGCTGGACTGCCCCTATAGTAGCAATTTACCCAGTGACAGCAGTGCAGGTCTTGTGGGTGAAAAGGAGAGGCTGGGCATCACAAGAACATTGGCCAAAGAGATGGAGGAGTTCAGAGACTCTTCCCTAAATCTCCAGCAGGAAGAATGTGCAGGGAACTTTCCCTGTTGGTCCCTTCATGCTTCAGCCCCTGTTTGAGCTTAGCTTTGCCTTCATCAGCTCCTTCCCTATATTCAGGAAACTGTAGACATCTGAGACATCCCAACCTTTTAATCACTCAAGCTGATGGTGGAAGTCAAAAAAGAAATTTTGGACTATCACAGAAAAAAAAAAAGAAAAAAAAAAAACAAAAAAAACCAAACAAACAAACAAACAAACCCTAAATGTCTGCATTAATTGTGAAACCAGATGTTCTTCATGGAAACTCGGAGATTACTGCCACGACCATGCCATGGGAAGGAAGAAGAATGTTGTACACTGTTGTAGGTCCAACTTTCTCTAGGGACACAGTGCCATGCTGTCATCAGCCTTGTTACTCACCATCTATAAACAGTGAAGAGATGGCTAAAAAGTGGTGATTTCCAACAGGTTTGCACAGGGTACAGACATTCATTAGAACTGCAGCCTGCAGAACTTGGCTTACACAGTCCCCATCAACCTGATTGCCAGGAGAGACGTGTTCAGTGCCCTAATACCTCTGTCACCCTGACCAACCATTGGTCAAACAGGCAAGAGGAGGCAATGTCATCAGAGGACTTCACAACCCACTTTCTGGAAGAAAAGGACATCTGTCTGCATTCCAGACTCCTAGATGGGGAAAGGGCAATTTGCACAGTGTCCATTGTGGATGGATGGATGGATGGATGGATGGATGGATGGATGGATGGATGGATGGATGGATAGATGGATGATGGATGGATGATGGATGGATGATGGATGGATGATGGATGGATGATGGATGGATGGATGGATGGATGAATGGATGGATGAATGGATGGATGGATTCTGTTTATCCAGCCCTTCCTGACTGAGGCCTCTGATGTGCTTTTGACCAAAACAGTGCCCAAGAGCTTCAGACTAAGCAAGAGGGAAGTTTGAAAACCAAACTTGTCTGCCACAGACAGCTCACAGATACTGCTGAGTGTGTCCAGAATGACTTTGCACAGAGCTTTCTGGAACAGTGCTGGTCCTTACACAGCAGGGCCTTTGAGGCCCTGAGCCTGAGCAGGGCTGCTCCATCTGTGGTTGGGAGTGACAAGGTACCCCCGAGCAGTGAAGAGTCTGTGGGCATCCATTACTGTCCTTGGACTGCCCTGGTCCATGAGGGTTCACAGGGACTCCAGTGTGAGACCCAGCGTGGTTAATCCCAGCACTGACTTGTGAATGGGGCCAGGCCTGCATGCCTGCCAAAAACTGGGCCCTGCCACAAGCCTTACGTGTGGCAGTAGGGCTGCAATGAAGAACTGATCCCAGCTGCCCATGCCCATTAATATTGGCCATGGTCTGAGACTGGGCAGTGGAGTGAAGATGGAGATGAGGCCTTGAGCCAGCTCTGAGGCTATTCCACACAACCACACTTCTGATATCCTTTGGGAACATTTTCTGTCTACCCCAGCACAGCACTGACCAGAGCAAGAGGTGCCGCATTCCCATAGTCCTGCAGGTTGGTTTGTCTCCAGGACCTCCCATGGAATTCTAGTTGTTACGTGAGGACAGCAGAGATTTTTGCAGGAGGTGTTGGGGGTATATCTGGGCAGAGACACTGAAGGGAAAGGGCTGATCACCATGGGGTAGCTGGGGATGTTTTGCATCCTGCTCCAGGGTTGTTCCCCATATAGAACCCTCTGCAGTGTATCCCAACTTCACATTTTTCTGGATGAAAAATGATCTCTGATCTCACTACATTGTCACCTTATCCCCTGCCAGGATCAACACCATTCTACCTTGGCAGCTTGCAAGGGTATATGTTGAGGGAAGGACCACCTGGAGACCCAGCTTGAGATGCAAAAATCTTTATTGAGTTTAAAGAGGGAACCAAGGTTGTTACAAGCACAGGCCCTCAGTGTAGGGACCTGGAGGGACAAGCAAGACACTTCACCTCTTGGCCATGGTGAAGTCCATGCAGGGCATCCATTTGCCTTGCCTGTAGAGTGCAGGCTGGTTTGGAGAAGCCTTGCAGCCAAGGGGAGCAGAAGGACACAATTAAAGTAGAAACAAGGAGATATGTAGGAAAGATATAAGGCATGATTTCAAAGTACCTGAGCTGGGCCCTTTCTTCCAGCATTTTCAGGAGGAACTAAAGATGGTCAGTTCCTTTGAAAGAAATGACCTGAAGATTCTTCCTTTGTCCAGCACCATGCCCGGAGATCCTGAGGACACTTCCCAAGACCTATATATGCCCAGCACCTTTAGCAGGGGAGGCCCCTCCTTCCACCNGGGGCTGCAGGTGCACCTGGCAGAGAGAGTAGAGAGGAAACAGAGCACAAAGCTGGGTGGGTGGGTGAAGAGCAGCCTGGTTCCCCCATCACTAAAGAGCCAAGGCCATCATGAGTGGGAAGCTAGAGACTAGGCCAGGAGCCCTACAAAGAGCAGCCTGACTCAGAAAATTCTCTCCCCAGGCATGAAGCAAAAGGCACCACCATCACCAGCCTCTCTCTATGCCAGCCTCCTCCTCGCTTTCCTCTCTCATGACCAGATGCTCCAATCCCCAAATATGAGAAAGCCAACATCAGTTGAGATGTCCACCAAGTGGAGATCTCACTTTGGCAGAGAAAGAGAAGGGGCTTCAGACTCACCTGGTTCCCAAGCAGAAGGAAGCAAGAGAAGTGGATGAAACAGCAGAGACTTGGGCTGCCTTTTATACCTGCCCTTCACTGCCGCAGGAGCAGGGGCAGCCTTTGCAGAGGTAACAATTTCCCAGCAAGCTCATCTTGAATGCAAACCAGCACACCTAATGATATGGGCTGTGCTTTCATTTCCTACACCGCTGCCTTTTCATTTCCAGGTTTGTTCCATGCCTGTTCCCCAATGAAGGCTTCTTCTGATGCCTGGGATTAAAGGCCCCAGGATTTCTGAGGCAGGAATGCAGCAGTGCAGGCAGAAGACTCAGTTTATGTATTGCATAGGCCCAGACCAGGAAAGTGATATTACAGTCTGGATAACTCTGGTGGGGCTGTTTGAGTTCCAGCAATCCTCAGATGGCTTCCCAAGGACTCCTGTGCATGTGGATATGTACTATCCTTCTCTTTCCCTCCCTGTGGTCACTTCTTCCCTCCCCGTGTCTATGGACTCTGCAACTGGTTTTGGTCCCAACGTGCCTAACTCTGATATCAGGAGAAAATTCTGGTTTGTTTTAACTCATGCCCTCTTTGTGCAGCACAGAAAATGTCATGGGCTTGTTTGGCTCCTTGTCCTTCCTCACAATGCTCCAACTCTGCTTCACTTGTCCCCAGGTGTCCTCAGCAGAGTCCACAGTGTGTTGTGCTCCTACAACCTTGACTTCTATGGGATAGAGAGGTGAGCCCATGTAATCCTCATGAAGCTCAAAAAGGCCAAGTGTAAGGTCCTGAATTTGGGTTGGATCATTCCCAAGGATGGACACAGACTGGGTAATCAGTAAACTGAGAGCAGCCTAGCCAAGAAGGACTTGGGTGTACTGGTGAATGAGAGGTTGGACATGATCTGCAATGTTCACATGCAGCCCTGGAATTATATCCCAAAATTATATTGCATTAAAAGAAGAGTGACTACCAGGTATAGAGAAGTGGTTCTCCCCCAATATTCTCTTCTTGTGAGACCCCAGCTGAAGTGCTGTGTCCAGTTCTGGGGTCCTCAATGTGAAGGTCCTGAAGCAGGTCCATAAGAGGTCACAAAGTTGCTCAGAGGGCTGCAGCCCTTCTGCTATGGAGACAGGGCTGGGAGAGATGAATGTGTTTACTGTGAAGATGGTTCTGGGAATACCTTAAATCACATTCCAGTGCCCAAAGGGGATTCAAGAGAGATGAAGAAGGACTTTTTTACAAGGGCATGGAGTGACAGGACAAAGGGGAATGGCTTCCCACCGAAACAGGATAGATTCATACTAGTTACTAAGAAAAAATTCTTGGCTCTGAGGGTGGTGAGGCCCTGGCACAGGTTGTCCAGAGAAGCTCTGACTGCCCCATCCCTGGAAGTGGATGCTGTGCTGCTGTGAAGCAAATGCTCATGTGAGCATGTGAAGCAACTTTCACAGTTGCCTCTAGATCCAGGGATTTTGATGATAAAAACTGTCCAAGAAACCTGACTTGGGGCAGATCTTTTGGAGACTACACCATAAACAAGCCAAATGAGCCTTGTCAATGTTTTCTGCTTAAAATAACACTGGAATTCTCAGAGCAAGTAGCCTACTGGCTCTTCTTCCTGTTTCTTCTCCATGGGCCTCCAGTGATGGCCACAGCTGGAGAATGAGGCCATTAGTAGGAAGCAAAATTGCTCTTGTTTTGCCACTGTGGTCACAGAAGCCCAAGATGGGAAGGGCTCCTCCTTACCCTGCATCAGCAAATGGAAAACAGCCACCAACCAGACTCTGGACAAGATTCTTCCTGGACTCATCCACTGCCAGAGAGTGGTCCTACTCTTTTTCATGTCTCTCCTTTTCAGGGAAAACACCAGTGCTGGAGGGGGCTCCCATCTTCTCGAGTCTGTGCCTGTTTCTCTGTCCAACAGCAGGTAACATTTCAATGATCTCCTTTCCTCTCATGAGCTAAAGGAAGGGGTCTGGGAACCCATTTTCAGACAACCCCACTAAAGCACTTATGGAAACTCAGCTTAAGGGTGCTGAGTTTACGGATGGATCCAACCCTTTAAAATTTTTTCTGTTGCTCATGAAGTATCATCCCCTTCGCCCAAGAAATCTCAGGGTACTCATTTGTTTTTCTGCTGCTATTCTAGCATAGCCTGCCTCTCCCAAGTGACAAGGATCTGCTCTGACAGCCCTGTGTGAGGCTTTGCATGCCACTGTTTATTTCAGAGGGCTCCAAGCAGTGTTGATGAGGAATTCACAGCAGGTCTCAGTGTCCTGCAGTCTGCTGTGTCTTGGATTTCCCGGACATTTCAGATCCTACTTTTTGTTGCTTTCCAGGACTGTAGAGGGTTTCAACACTCCAAATACACAATTCTCTCTAAAATGCATCATTCCTAGGCAGAAATGACAAGCAGTGATGTCTGAGGATAACTTCAGTCTCAGACTCTTCCTACTGTCCCAGGCATTTTCCCAAATGCCACTGAAAAAGAGCACAGCTGACAAAGGGTGGGAATCAGCCTGTGCCTTGGGCAATGGTGCCTGGGCCTGGACACAGGACTGTGCCAAGTGCCCAGGTGGATGCAGGAGGTTTGTGAATCTACTCCAGAAGTACCATTACTTCTAGAAGGGAGGAGTAGATGTTCAGTTTAGACTCTATCTCCCTTAGAGAGCTCTACACTCAGGTGAATTAATCCCACACTCTCCATAAAGATGTGTTTACATTGATGAGGAGCTGATGCCTCCTCATTATGAAGTGGTTACATGGACTATCTTCACTGTCAGTGGGCAGAAAGAAAAGCTTTGAGAACATGGTTAATCTGTTCTGAAATTAAAATTGGGAGGGGAAAAGCAAGTGCTGTTTGGAAGTGCTAATATCATCCCAATGAATGTAAAGAGAGACTTGCTTCCCAGCCAGCCGCACTTTGAATGCTTTGCCAATCACATTAAAGTTTTTCCACAACAAAGCCCAAAATGGGTGGAACAATGTTCTGCTGAAAATGATGTGGGGTTTTAGATGTGGAAATGCCCTGACACATCTAGTATGAAACACGCCATTTTGCATAATTTTAATTAAAAATAAGAGAGTAGATTCAGATACTAAGGAGACGAAAGAAGAGGAATTAAGCAAATTTTGTTTGTAGTCTTATGCTAGGAATAATGGCTGTAGGTAGAGATATCAGATATTGCCAAATATTATCTTGAATCAGAGTATGATTTGATGAAATAGCTACAAGAATGTGGCATAGATACATCACAAAACATTAAGATAAATGGAGAACACATACCTACTTCCTAAAGCAATGTTTCCTAAAGTTGCTAGGATTTCTTTAGGAGATTCAGACAAACCCTGACAAAATGAAGCACTTGGCAAACTGGGGTAGAAACCTGTGGAAGTACCACTCATCCAGCTCTATTACAGAACCATTTATGGACGGAATTTGTGACCCTTTCCAAGCATGGAACTTTAAAAGACTGGGAGGCATTCTGAATTAACTGGGAATGAACAGAGGGTGGTGAGAGAGCAGAAGTGAGGCTCAGCCCAGCCAGAGATGGCTGTAAGGTGATATGAGCTCATTGGGGAATTAGTGCCTTCTTGCTGCCTGGGATGCCCACACAGACCTACACTTCAGAAGGGATCTTCTGCAGGGCAGAAGTCATGGGAGGGCAGGGATGAATTTGTTTGTTCAACTGATGCCCTGTGAAAAGTCACTTCACTTTTTCTGGAAAGCCCGTCCCAGAGCCAGCTTCACCTCTTTGTTTCTGAGTGTGTAAATGAAGGGATTCAACAAAGGAGTTATCACTGTGTTAAAGGTATTCACGATTTTGTTCAGATCCAGGGAGTTCTGGGCTGATGGCTTGACATACAGGAACATGGTAGAGCCATACCAGATCGTGACAACACTGAGATGGGCAGAGCAGGTGGAAAAGGCCTTTTTCCGGCCATGGGCTGACTGAATCCGCAGGATGGAAGAGATGATGTACATGTAGGAGACCAGGGTGACCACACAGGAGGCCACCACAACAATTATGGAGACAAGGAAGGTTGCCAGCTCCACAGGCCCTGTATCACTGCAGGAGAGGGCAAGGCAGGAATCTATATCACATAAAAAATGATTGATGACATCTGGCCCACAGAAAGTCAGCCTGGATGTCAAAAAGGCCAGCAGAGAAATGGCCAAAAAGCCTCCCAGCCAGGAGCTGAGTGCCAGCCGAACAGAGAGGACACTGCTCATGAGGGAGCTGTACCTCAGCGGATAGCATATGGCTAAGTAGCGGTCATAGGCCATGACAGACAGGAGAAAACACTCAGTGGAGCCTAGAGAGAGAAGAAAGAACAACTGGAGGATGCAGACACTGAAGGAGATGGTCTGGCTAGTCCCTAGCATGACCCCTATGGCTTTGGGAACAACACCCGTAGTGTACCAGATCTCCAGAAAGGAGAGATTACAGAGGAAAAAGTACATTGGGGTGTGTAGGTTGCTGCTTCTCCACACAAGGGCTATGATGGATGCATTACCTATTACTGTCAGGGTGTATATCAGTGCAAAAACCACCACAAAGGAGACTCGGAATTGCCATGTCCCTGGGAAGCCAAGAAGGATGAATTCTTTCACACTTGTTCCATTTACCATGTCCTTCCAAATGTTGAGGTCTGTCTGAAAAGAAAAAAAAAGTTTCTGTGAAAGTTTGCACACTTGTGCTGGTCCTTCAGATGCTACAAGTAGTGAAAAAAAATCACCATCCCCAAAAATGCAGTTGGTGCACAGCATGGGAAAATGGCACTTCTCCTGCATTAAAATTATCAGAGAAATCCTTCCCTGATGAAACACATTTGAACAACTAGATCTAACCCTGAAAATCGGGTGTATCCCAACAAATGAACACTTGAAGAAGTATTTATCAGATCATGTACCTCCTTTACAGCATGGGGAATGTAGTCACTTCTGTGAGATGAAAATCTCACTTAGGAAACTATGCCTCACCAGGCTGAGGCACTCCAGCTATGGGAAAAGCTGTTACAAGTAGGAAGGCAATAACATAACTTGTAGTCTCCAAGGCAGGCAATACTGAGGTGTGGTATCATAAAATGCAACTGAGGAATACAAATACTGTCATGATAATGTGACTCTGCTAGAGATTTTCCCACCTCTTCTATGTCAGTTTATTACAAGGGATTGCAACTGAGCTGCAGCCACACAGGGCAGCAGGTTAGTATGCTAGTCACTACTCAAGGTCTCCTGTACTTGCTTTCTTCCAAGCCTCAGAAGAGGAAGCTTTTGCAAATGCCTCCATTTCCTTCACTGATGTCTGCTTCTCAGCATAACTGCTAGATGTATGATCCACCTCTTTGTAATTTTGCCATTTTAGAGTCAGGGGAAGGATTTCTGCTGACCAAGCTGAAATATCTACGATGAAATACTCCTGTCTCAGCTCCTCAGCTTACCCCCTCTTCTTTCTTCACAAACAGAGAAAAAGCTTGAGGGAAACATGGCTCATTTGTCTTAAAAGCAGGCTAAAAGCCCTCTCAAACTGTCAGGTTGTCTCTGAGGTCTAAGGTCTAGTAAGCACCTGGATGTTAAAGATCTCAGCTTGGGCAGAGATATTCAGCCTCAGCAACTGAAGGCAAAATCCTCTGAGTTAAATCCCATTAAAGGTAGCTCTGCTGAACTGTTCCTGCAGACAAAGGAGGATTCCTGATCAGTTTTCTAGAGAGAACATATTTTCAGGTGGATGTGGAAGACAGATGGACTAAATCACCATCTGAATCATCTCTTTCTCTCCTATCTTCCTCCACAGCAACATATACCAGAAATCTCATGTACTTAAAGAGTAAAGAAGTCTCCCTTAAACCAGCTGTCCTTAAACATGCAATGCATTGAAAGTCTGTGCTACATGTCTTGGGCAGGTTTCACTCACCGGATTTGCCAGTGGAAATGATCCAAATGACATTTTTTCATGCACCGTCCTCCCAAGGTAGCCATGGTCCCCTTGGCTAATGGAGAGCATTGGAAAGAGGTAGATTTATTGGGAGAACTCTGGATTCAAGTGAAGGTGTGTGGATGAGCAGCTCTCCCCTTGCTGACTCACTTCAAGCTGATGGCAACTGCTTGACCTGGTTTCCTCTCCATCTGGTAGGATCTGACAGCTTCCACTCTTTTCCTTCTCACTGCTGCCACTGTAATTCCACTAAAGGGAGCTTTGTGTGCACACACACAAAGTGTAAACTCTCTTCAGCTCAGCTTCATATAGTGAGATCATACACCGGAGAGTCGCCAGCATCGTTAGCATAAGAACATCCCCACACCCACCTCATTAACACAATGAATCTCCATCTGGCCACACCTAGGAGACTGTTTTCTGTTTTCCCTCTGGTGTGCTCCAGGGAATTTGACCTCTGGGAGGCCTTATGGGCTTGTCAGAGATGAATAGTACTCTCTCTTCACACAGGCCAATTAAAGAACAGCAATACAATTCCCTAAGTGACTGCTAGGCTGGGTGTTTGCCTCTTACCTGCAGCTGTGGTATGAGAACCTTGTCAGGAACTCAGCTGACATGAGATGTCTGAAATAGTCATGTTCCAAAGAGACTGGTATCAAGCATTTGGTGCTAGGTACTAAGGGGGTCGTGAAACCTTCAGGGGGGGAAGTAACTAAAGGCAACTATGGGTGCATGAATACAAATGCTGTAAGGTAAGGGATTTACCTACCTCATTTCAGAGCCTCTAAATGCATTTAAGGCCTCTGTCTTCCACTTTAACTGAAGTGAAGAACTAAATAAAGATCTAAGTTCAAAATCAGATAAGACATTAGTGGAGGAAAATTGATTTCCCCTGACTCCGGAAAAGGTGTCTTCTATTAAGGTACTCATCTTTGCTCCATTCATCTTCAGCCAAGAGAAATAGGCACTCTCAAGCCTTAGTTCAACCCTTACAAAAAATTATCTCTTACAGATCAGACAATACAGGCCTTACAGACACATATTTTTCTTCTGTTGGCACTCAAGATAAACTAGTCAGCTGGCTTAGACCACACACGCACAAAAATACACACACATCTCATCCTCTAGACATCTTGAGTTAGATTCACCTCCAGAGAGTCTGTCTGCACTGTCCAGGACCACCACACAGGTGTTGGACTTGATAGAGACATTTTCTGCAAGTCCTGTGTCCCAGGCTTCAGTGTGATTGAGGGAAAACTGACCTATACTTGGTTTGAGGTGGAGATGCAGCTCAATGGGAGTAAAGTTCTCAGCTTGAGCCTATTTGCTGGCCATGAAGCCATCTCCCCTCTATCTATCTGTCCTAGCCATGGAAATGGATGTGGGGTTAACTATGGGATGGAGGTGTTGGAGCCTGTGGGTTATGATTGCTTGTGATCACTTAATGAAGCAAGCCATGCACACATGACCAGGAATGCAGGCCCTTGTCCTAGTTGGGAAGTTCAGAGGCCACCACTGGTCAGCTGCAGGATTTGTGTCTCCAGGAAGATGATTATTGCCATTTCATGGCACACATGCTTTGGGATGAGGTAAGTCCCCTGGGTGACCTGATGTCCCATCACTGACTGTGGGAAGAGTCTACAGAGTCTGTTAGATCTAGTCCTGAAGATGGATTGTACTCCCCATCTGCAGGACATGCTCTGCAACCAAGGAGTCATATCTGAGCCAAAATGTTGGAAGGGTGAGCCTGATCACTGCTGTCTATGGGGAAGTCAGGGATGTCTTTCTCAGCTCCAAGGGACAGTGCCTGAATGGGCCCCACTTCTGTGTTTCCTACCCTCCCCTTACTCTGGGAATAATCAATGGTCTACTTGTGTCTCCACCTTTTCCTCCACCGCCCATGGCAATGACTTTTGGTTTCAGCAACTTGAGACAAGGACACCAAAAAAGGATTACATGGAGGCTGAGGATGAGATGCAGAAAGTTTTATTGTCATTGAAGTGGGAAATTAGTTCCCTCATAGAGGAGGCTACTGGTGGTGGTGGTAAGAGACCACATGCAACTGCAGAAAGTTTGGGCCCACTTTGGCACAGACACTGGAGAGCCACTGGAGAGGCAATGGGGTATCCATCTTCCTGCCCTACAGTGGGCAGGGGTGAGCAGATCCCCCAGAGAGGCTCTGTAAGCCTTACAGTCCAGAAGTATGGAAGACAAGAGAGAGGTGGGAGAGAGAGTAAGGCAGGGAAAGCAAACACTGGCCATGGTTTCAGAGAGCCCCACCTGCCCTCCTTCAGAAGAGCAGCATTGGTTGCTAAGCACTTCTGAGTTCAATGGCCAGGACCTCTGTCCTCAGTCCAGCATCATCTTCTGGGTTCCTGGAGGTCCTTTTGAGGGCTGCACCTGTGGCTTTAGCATGGACGACATCTGCTGCCACCATAGCGGTTGGTGATGCAGGAGAGGTCAAATCCCCCGGAGTTGATGGGCACTCCATCACAACTGAGGATGCTGCCAACAGCAGCAGAGGTGGAGGATCCCACCACGGTGTTCTGTGGGAAGGAGCTCAGGATGGGCCCAGGCAGGGTCACCACCACGGGTGAGGGCTGGATGGCCACGGTGGAGTCCTGGCACTGCCTGACACAGGGCTCATTGCAGCTGTTGGCCAGCGGGGTGGGGCCACAGGGCTGGCAGGGCCGGCACGGGGTGTAGCAGGACATGTCTTGGGGCTGGAGATGCACCTGAGAGAGAGAGAAGGGAAGGAACCAGAGCATAGGCACATGTGAGGAGCCATCAGCCGTGAGTCCATCATCCCACTGCAAGAATTGCAACAGTACCTGCTTAAGCCAAAAGGGAGAAACTGGGTAGTGAGAGAAAGGGGTTTTCAGCCTCATCCTGACATAGTACTGCAAAGTGTCGCCTTATTTCTTCAATAAAGAGCTCTCTCAGCCAAATCCTTGACACTAAGTCAGACCTTAGTTCTTCTCTGACCCCTCAGCGGCAGCAGCAGTAGCTCTAAGACCTCTCACAGGCTATAGGAATACACATCTGCTTCACCAGAAAAGGATCGGGGAAAGGGCTTTAGACTCACCTAGGTCCCAAGGAGAAGGAGGCAG
The DNA here is from genome assembly GCA_013400575.1 of Peucedramus taeniatus. Classification (NCBI taxonomy): domain Eukaryota; kingdom Metazoa; phylum Chordata; class Aves; order Passeriformes; family Fringillidae; genus Peucedramus; species Peucedramus taeniatus. The sequence goes on along the minus strand of WBNO01008098.1, from coordinate 9,261 downwards.
GAGAAGTGAATGAGAGAGCATGAAGTTGGGCTGGCTTTTATAGTTGCTCTGAGTTGCCCCAGGTCCAGAGGTGGCTTCTATGAAAGTGGTAATTTCCTAAGGTGCTCATGATGTATGGAAAACATCCCAACTAATGACATGGACTGGGTACTTGTTTTCCGTGTTGCCACCTTTTCATTTCCTGGCTTATGTCATAGACATCTCTTCATGGAGGCTTCTTCTGAGTGCTGAGATTGAGACACCTCAATATTTCCAGGGCAGGAATGTGTCAGTGTCTGCGGAATCCTCTGCTCAAGTGCTGGATGGGTGCAGTGCAGGGAAATGAGCCTGAAGCTCATTGGTGGTGTTGCCTGTGGCCTTGTTGATTGGAAGGAGCCCAGCTGTTCACAGCACTTAAACCCTTGACTGGTCACTCAAAGATATGCCATGATACCATTGCAAAATGATATGCCACGTCTCTTTCCTCCATGCCTCCCAACTTGCTCCAGTGTTTGTGTTCAGAATCTCAGGCATTTGGGCTGCACTGTTGGGTTTCATTTTCCTGCTCCTAAAGCTCTTCTTATGTCCTTCCAATAGCTCCAAGGAGGGAGAATCCTCAAGTCATCTGGGCAACGTGAGCCAGTGCTTGGTCAGCCTCAACAATAAGAAGGTCATTCCTATGTTTCACACAGAGCTTCCAGTGTTCCAGCCTGTGCTTGTTTCCTATGGTCCCATCACTGGGCACCTCAGAAAAGCACCTGGCTCTGTTTGCCTTGCACCCTCTGGATTTGGGTTGCATGGCAAGGTTTTGGTTGTGGAGGAGCCAACATCAGATGGCTTTAAGACTCATCCACCACTGGCCAAGGCTGAGCTCATCAGCAATGGTGGAAACACCTCTAGGATAACATGTTTAGGAAGGGAGGAAACACCTACTGTGGAACAGCAGCCAGAAGAGAGGTGAGAGAAGATGTGGGAGAAACAACCCTGCAGACACCAGTCTCAGTGAAGAGGGGAGGTAGGTGCTCCAGGTGACGCCATAAAAGCTCATGCTGGATCAGGCTCCTGTCAGGACCTGTGGCCATGTGAGTGAGAGGCCCGTGCTAGCACAGGTTTGCATGCGGGACTTGTGAAGAACTGTAGCCCATGTGAAAAACTCATATTGGAGAAGTTTAGGGGGTACTGTCTCCCATAGGAGGGACCCCATGCTGGCATAGGGGAACATGTGAGAGTTCTTTCTCCTAAGGGCAAAAGAGCTGCAGAGATGTGTTGAACTGACTACAACTCCAAATCCCTACCCCTTTGGAGGGGAGAAAGTCAGGAGTGAAGTTGAGCTGAAGGAGAAGGGAGGGGTGGGGGTAAGGTGGTTTTAGATTTTAGATCTATTTCTCATTACCCTACTCTGACTGGATTGCAATATATCAAATAATTTCCCCAATCTGAGTTGGTTTTTCCCATGAGGGTAGTTGGTGAGTGATCTTTCCTGTCCTTATCTAGACCCAGGCTCTTGTATTTTCTCTCCTCTGTCCAGATGAGGAGGGGGAGTGATGGAACAGCTTTCATGGGCATCTGGCATCCAGCCAGTGTCAAAGCACCACACCCTCCTTTCAGGTGTTTATATATGTGTTGGTAAAATTTGTCTAAGCCATTTCTTCTCTGTAATGAAGAGCCCCAACTCTCTCAGCCTTTACTTATAGGAGAGATGCTCCTGAAAGAGTGTTCATTCATCCTCTTTTTGTCCCTTCATTGGATTCTCTCCAGCACTTCCATAGCCCCCTTATAGTGGGGAGTCTAGAACAGGAACCAGTACTCCAGGAGCACCCTCACCAGTGTTGGACAGTGGGGAACAGTCCTCTTCCTGGACCTTCTGGTAGCACTCCTTCAACTGGAGCCCAGAATACTGTTGGCTTTCTTTAAGGCAAGGACCCATTGCTTGCTCATTGTCAACTCAGTGTCCAGCAGGACAACCCAGGTCTTCTGCAAAAGGACTTTACAGCTGAGGGGTGCCCAACACATACTGATGCATAGGGTTGTTCCTCCCTCTCATGCAGGACTTTGCCCTTCCCCATGCTGAACTGCAGGAGGTTCCTGTCAGGCCACTTCAGCCTGTCAAAGTCCCTCTGAAAGGCAGCATCCACAGTAGTGTAAGAATGATCAAGTGCTCCCAGGTAAACAAGGGCAGCACAAATGTATTTCTTCTTGGGAGAACAGTGGAAGATTTTATACAAGTAAGATGGCATTAAGGAGTCCAGTCTACTTGATTTAGTCCAGTGTGCTTTTCAGTCTTGTGGCCCATTGACCATAAGAACACCAAGAGACTCAAGTATTATGGAAACCCATGATGATTGTCACATCTTTTGTCATGGGACAACAACCAGATTTTCTGGGAGCAACTGAAAGTGACTGATGAGAGATGAGAAGTATCACATACAGCACCTAATAAAAGAAAAATCCCTAAATGCAGTGGCACACCCTGTAATGTGTCCTGGTGAGACTAAGATATTCATAGAATGAAGAAGTCATAGGTTGGTTTAGGTTAGAAGGGACATTTAAAAAGTCATCCAATCCAACCCCTTCAACTATAAGGTGTGTGGAGTGGGTAAGAAAGTTGTATTAAAAAAAAAAAAAACTTTGAACTTTTTTATTTTTAATGTGCAATTAAAAAACACAATGGAGTAGGGTGAAACAGCCTGACCTGGTCTGAGCTGAAAGATCAGACATTTCCAGTTGGGTTATAAGTTTTATTTAAAGAACACATTAGGGAAAATTGCTGCAAGAGACACTAGTCTGAATCTTCTGAAACATATTTTGGGTAGTTGGTCATGGGAAAGATCCACCTTCATATTTTTCAAAAAGCATCAACATCCAATAATTTTTCATCTGGATTACTAGAATGAAGTTTGCAAATCTGTTCAAAAAGAAAACCCTTTTTGCAGTGGTGCAGGGCAAAGACACAGTCATACCCACAGGCCATGGAGTAGGGACACCACAGAGCTTCCCCTGGGAAGCAATATCCATAGAAATGTGCTTAAAAAGGCCATGACTCTTTCAGGAAAGGGAGCACTGTTCGGAGAGAATCTATAGGAGTCAAAACCTTGCAGAGTTCAGATGTGCCAAGAAAAGTGCTGGCCGGTGCTCTCCAGGCTGTGGATGTGTATTCATCAACAGTCCTGAGGAAACGTGGGCCTTAGGAAGCCAGTTGTGGAGGGAATTGCCTAGAAATATGTCTTGGTATAGGACTCTACTGAGAAAATGTAGGGATCTTGTCCATCTCAGACCACTGTCTTAGGAGAAAATTCTGCCCCTGAAGTATCTGTTGATTATTGCCCTAATCTGTTCTACAGATGTGCAGGAGGTCCCAGGAGGGCCAGATCTGGGCAGGAGTGCCAGGGCCAGAGCTGGTGCTGGGGCTCAGGGCAAGGCCAGGCTCAAGACAGGCCCACGTACAGGATCTGTCCTGTGTCTGCCATGGGTGGTGAAGGGGCCTGGTCGGGTCAGGAGAACAAGAGTAGCTCAGGCCAGATGCAGGCACTGAGAGGGCAGGGCTGTGCTAGGCCTGGGCTGTCATAGAGCCCCTGTCAGGGACCAAGGTGGAGCTGAGCCCATGGCTGAATTGGGTCTAGGTGGTTTTGGTCCTGGTGCTCCCTGTCCTGGTGCTCCCTGTCCTGGGGTTACCTGCTGACTCTGCTCTGACTCCCACAGACTCCGTCTGGGGTCGAAGTGCACTTGTGGCTGGGTTGTGACACCTGTGAGGCCGTAGAGTTCTTGTGCCTCAGGAAAGTGCTCTATCCTGGGGCAAGACAAGGCAGAACAAAGCCCTGTTGTGTGTTTTGCCACCACTCCCTGTCCTGGGGCTGGCTTCACCTGATGGGTGTTAGGTTCAAAGGGAGAGGGGACTCCAGTATGGAGCCTGCTGTAGCTGGTCCCACTGCTGCCCTGGGAACACCTCAGCCCCACATGGAGCACCAGGTGAACCAGGCCAGAGGCTGTGCTGCAGGGGGAGAGGGTTGCATGAGGAAGTTGTCTCTGCTGCACATGACTAAGCATGCTGACCATGGCCCCTGGATCAGGGGATGGAGGAGAGAAGCAGTGGAGCAGGGAAAGTAGGCCATTCCAAGGCTATTAACCTATTTCCAATTCCTGCCATTCTTTGGCTTGTGAGCCTTCTTGTCCCACACAGCTTCACACAAAGCAAGAGAAGCACTCTTCCTCAAGAACTTGTGGAAATGCTGACCTCTTCAGGGCTTCCCACATGTCTGCAGTTCTCTTCTAGAGAACAGCAGTTTTCAGGAGTCCTACTGTATGATGTGCTTCACATCCAAGTGGTATTTCTGAGAGGAGACGCAGCCAGGCAAGGACTGACAGCCATTGGCAGTGGAATAAGTAGGGATGTCTTCCTTCATGGAGGAAAGATTGGATGAGTTGAAAATGTGCTCTTGCAGCCCAGAAAGCCAACTGTTTCCTGATTCTGCTCCTCTACACTGAGACCCCATCTCAAATACTGCCTCCAGCTCTGTAGTCCTCAGCACAGGGAGGACATGGACCTTTTGGAGCAAGCCCAGAGTAGGCCACAAAAATGATCTGAGGGCAGGAGCACTTCTCTTGTGAGGACAGGCTGAGACAATCTGGCTCATTAAGCCTGGAGAAGACAAGGCTTTGAGTAGACTTTGTTGCAGCCTTTCAGCATATAAAGAGGGCTTAAAAGAAATATTTTAGCAGAATTTTTTGTAATAGGGCAGGGGAAAACAGTTTTAAACTAGAAGAGGGTAGATTCAGACTAGCTATGAAGAAATTTTTTGCAAAGAGGGTGGTAACACAGAGGGATATGTTGCCCAGAGTAATGATAAATCCCTGTACACATTCTAGGTCAGGTTGTGTGGGGCTTTGAACAACCCGGTCTAGTGGAAGGTGTCACTACTCACTGTAAGGAGATTGGACCAGGGGAAATTTAAAAGATCCTTCCAACCCAAAATTCTATGAAATTCTGTGCTGCCTCAGTGTCTGGAAGCAATGCTGGAAAGGAGAATCATTGCAATTTGTCCCACCTCCCAATGCCACTAGGAATGATGAAGGGTTCCCCTGTGCCCCTCAACCGATGGCTTTTCTGCCTAGCCCTCAGTGCACGTATGAAAGACAGCTAAAGGACACAGGCAAGGTTGCAGCAAGTTCTTAATGTACACAAAAGTTAAAATTAGGTCATTCTAAGCAGAGGCTCCAAGTATGAAGAGGTGCAGAAACAGCCAAGAATCTCTTTCCTTTTCCTGTGATAGAGTTCCCACAGGGAATCTTTTGACTTATCTGACAACAGGACACAGTCCATCATGCCCCTGCACACTGGTTTCTGGGATCCTCACAGCTGGTTTTGAAGGAAGCACTAAAGAACAAAGGCAAAAGTGAGAAAGGGTGGGAGTGAAAGAGAGGAGAGGTAGACACTGGCCAAGTTTTCAGAGAGCCCAGAATCAGCTTCCTCAGGTTGATCCCTTCAAGTTTGCCCTGGCAAGGCAAATCAGTGATGATCAACTACTCTTAAAACAATGACACAAAGATTTGATCCTCAGTCCAATTTCATATTCTGAGTTCCTGGGGGTCCTTTTCTGAGGCCACTGACAGCAGCTTTAGCATGGACGACATCTGCTGTCACCATAGCGGTTGGTGATGCAGGAGAGGTCATGAGAGCTGAAGATGCTGACAACAGCAGCCAAGGTGGAGGATCCCACCATGGTATTCTGTGGGAAAGAGCTGAGGATGGGACCAGGCAGGGTCACCACCACAGGTGAGGGTTGGAGTCCTGGCACTGCCTGACACAGCACTCATTGCAGCTGTTGGCCAGCGGGGTGGGGCCACAGGGCTGGAAGGGACGGCAGGGCTGGCACTTCTCTATGTAGGACATGTCTTGGGGCAGGAGAGGCACCTGGAAACAGGGCAGGGAAGAAACAAAATACAAGAATACATGAGGAGCAGCCTGTCACTACATCAGGAGTCAAATAACATGCAGGGCCAGGAGGTGGAGGCTCTGCAGAGATGTATGAGGGCTTGTTGACCTTATCCTGCCAGGGCCTAAAAAGAGCCACCAGCTCCTATGCAGCCACTGCCCAGGCCCCATGTCCATATGACAGCTGATCACAGTGCCAGCTTCCCTGTACTTTGAACCTTCTTCCCACCTCTCTCTACCGTGACAAAGAGCCCCAAGAGCCATCATAGAAGACAGCTGGAATCAGCTGAGAGGTCCATTGAGGTGAGATCTCCTTTTAGAGAAAGCAGAGAAGGAGAAAGGGTTTCAGACTCACCTGATTCCCAAGGAGAAAGAGGCAAAAGAAGGGGATGAGAGAGCAAAGAGCTGGGCTGGCTTTTACCATGGACCTTTACTGGCCCAGGCTGCTAGACGTATCCCTTCTAGAGGTGATCATTTTCTGACAAATTCATCTTGAATGCAAAACACCTCATTTAATGTTTTGAGCTGTGGTTTGGCTACTTAAATGGCTATGTTTTCACTTCCTGCTTTATTTCTGGCGCATTCCTCAATGAAGGCATCTTTTGCATGACAAGATGAGAGGCCCAAGCATTTCTGGATCAAAACACGTCAGCGTCAACACAAGACTCATGCCACATGCTGCAGGAGTCTATTAAAAATAAATTGTGTCGGTCTGGGTCACTCCATCGGGATCTTAGGGGCCTTTGTCTCAAAGAAGTGGCCTTGTTCCTGGGTTTGACTGTATACCACCAAACACAGAGTCCAGGACAATTCGGGTGGCTGGCTTTGCCTCCTCCTGTCGTGCACCAGGGATACAGAAAGGGGGAGAAAAGGTGGAAGGTTTTATTCAGTTGTCAGAAAGAAAGGCAAATGACATAATAAAGGACCTATGTCCTTCCATAAGGACAAAGGAGACAATAAGGAAGAGTAAGGAAAGTGTAGGACTGCTGCTGAATGAGATGAGGGCCCTGGTGACACAGGACAGAGAAAAAGCTGAGGTGCTGAAGGCCTTCTTTGCCTCAGTCCTTATTAACAAGACTGGCCTTAAGGAATCCCAAATGTAGACTGAGGGTAAAGTTAGGATCAGGGAACATGCACCCTTGATGTAAGGAAATCAGGTCAGTGAATCCTTAGCAAACTGCACCTATTTAGGCCCTGTTGGAATGTACACACAAGTGGTAAGGGAACTGGCTCCTGTCATTGCCACGTCACTCTTGGTTACCTTCAGCTGAGCATGGTAACTGGATACTGGAGTAAAGCAAATGCCACTTCTGTCTTCAAAAAGGGAAAAAGGAGAACCCAGGGAGCTACAGCCTTCTCAGCCTCACCTTAGCTCCTTAGAAGGTGACAGAGCAGCTAGTCCTGGAAAGCTCTCCTAATCAAGGTATGTCAGTGATGAGAAAGTCACCAGGAGCAGGTCAGTGTTGCTTCACCAAGGGGAAGTTATGCCTGACCTTCTTGATGAAGTGCTGCGGTGATGTGACAGGCTCAGGAGAGGAAGAAAGAATGGTGGATCATTCTTTCCTGGACATGAGCAAAGCCTTTGACACTTTTGTATGGATTCCTGTAGGAGCCTCACCAAGAAGCTGTTGATGTTGGATGAGCAGACAGTGAGGTAGAAGGAAAACTGACTGGCCAGGCACAGGGATCAGTGATCAACAGCACAAAATAAAGCTGGAGACCAGTGGCTGGTGGTGCATCCAAATGGTCAGGACTTAATGGGTTCTGTTTATTCATTGATGATGTGGGTGATGGGACAGAGTGGACCCTCAGCAGGTTTGCACACAACACCAAAGGGGGATGAGAGGCTTATGCATCAGAGAGTCAGGCCTGCATCTGGAGGGACCTCAGCAAGCAAGAGAGGTGGGCTGATAGGAAACTCATTCAATTGAACAAGGGAAAATGCAAATTCCCTCATGTCAGAGAAGTCCAACAGTATCCTCAGCTCCATTGGACCAGGTGTTGCCAGGAGCTCAAAGGAGGTGACTGCTCCCCTTTATGCAGCACTGGGGGGAACACAGCTGCAGCGGCCTCCTGTGCTGCCCTTCCCCTGTGAACATATTGGTGACAAAAGGGATCAGTAAGAGAGTGATAAGGTGAGTGGAAAATTGTCTGGCCTACCAGGCCCAAAGCGTTGTAGCCATTGCTTCAAACCTCAGCTGGCAGACAACTCTGGTGTCTCTCAGGGATTAGCAGTAGGACTACTAGTGTTGCATGTTACCACGAATGTCATGAATAGTGGGAAGGAGGACACTCTCCACACATTTGGAGGCGACATTCGACAACCAAGAGCAGGCAGTGAACTGGTCTCTGTTGCCCAAGTTGTTCCCAGAAAACATTGGAACCACCTGTGGAAAGGAAACAGGGAATACAGACTAGACTCTGGAAGCTCTCTGCAACAGGAGACTAGGCTACAAACAGCTGCTGGAACACGGGGCTCTCAGTCTCCTCACTGCCATCTGCAGAAAATCCCTGGCTGCTCTTTCCAGCCCCTGAGCACAGAGACAGCTTGGGGAAGCTGCTCCATCTCCTGGTTCAGGGCTCTGTTGCTGCCTCAGGCTGCAGCTGGCGCTGTGCCGGCTGATTCCTTGCTGGAGGAGGGGAACAGTCCATTTACCGAAAGACCAAATTGGGCTCGTGCAGAGCCCCTGAGCGCTCTGAGCCCAGGAGAGAGCCCAAGTGGCGCCGGCGCAGGGCTCAGCCCCGGTGCGGAGCTGCAGACGATGGAGAGAGAGGAGAGGAGAGAAAAGGAGGCGACAGGGCCCGGGCTGGTGGGGGCAACGAGGCTCGGCCGGCGGAGCGGCGGCATGCGGCGGTGTCGGGGCGCGGCGCTGGCGGCGCTGGCCACGGTGCTGCTCGGTGCGCGGGGTGGGGCTGGGGCGACCCCGCAGGTCCCTGGAAATTAGTGTACCCTTTGGCTTCCTCGTGGACCTCTGCCCCATCACCATCCTCGAGTCCATTGCTTCCTCTGCACCACTCCCTATTCCATCAGAAAACTAAATCACTCTCTTCTTTGTCCAACCATTCCCATACCTTACTACCCTCGGTCTATTTTTGCATATTTTCTGTAGTTATTATTATTACTAACGGACATTTCCATTGCTACACATGTTAACATCCTCTGCCACCTATTCTCCTCATCATCTCTGTACGTTCTTGACTGCTTCTGCAGGATTTTATTCAGTGGAGGAATGGGGAGAATGTAGGAGTTGAGGTTTGTTCCTTTTGTCTCCCTGGCAGTGGCTGAGATCAGAGCCCAGGTGGAGCAGGAGCCATCACTGGAGACCACCGAGGGCACCAGCATCAACATCAGC
>WBNO01008097.1:168594-195074 GCA_013400575.1 Peucedramus taeniatus | reverse complement strand
CTCATTTCTGTTCCCTGCTGGCAAACCCAAGCACACCCAGGGTGGGACGGCGCGTCCCTGTCCTGTGGCCACCTGGCTCAGTCCAAAATGCCAGAGGCTCAGCAGAGCTGCAGAGAGCTGGGAACAAGCTGGGCAGAAGCGTTTACCCCAGAGCTGCTGGTTCCAGCCTGCCATTCCCAGGAATTTCAGATGCCCCTGGGTCCCAGGCCTGCGTACACCTCCCGCTGGCCCTTCCGGATGGGCTGTGGGAAGAGCAGAGACCTCGGGTCAGGAATCCTTACCTGAGCCCACACAATGCCAGGAGAAAAGCACAGCAGAGCCAGGGCAGTGCACAGGGAGCTGCAGCTCTGCTCCCACAGAAATAAATCCCTGTGGCAGCAGCAGGAGAAGGGGCTGCACCCTCACCACCCTCTTCTTCCACTGCCAGGAAAACTGGGAGCTTGGCTGGATTCTTCTTCAGGGATCAATGAGCTGACTTTCAGCCCCAGCCCTGGTTCTCCCTCCCCAGCCAGCAGGGATGGAAAGGGACTGTCCTCACCTCATAGTCCGGGTTTGGGACAGGGGGAGGACGCTGCATCTTCTGACCTGAAACAGAGGCACAGAGAGGGTGAATCCTTGGGGATTCCTCCCACGAGGGGCCTCCAGGCTGACCCATGGCCAGGCACACCATGGATCGACTCCCATGGATTTATTCTGAGCTCTTGAAGAGCCAGCTGCTGCCAGGAGCAGTGGCCTGGGAAATGGGTTCCTGTGTGCAGGGAGCTTGGGCACAGCAGCCACCCCATCCCTGCACAAAGGCAGCCTGGAGAACACCTGGGGGCAGCAGGAGCATTGACTGGAAGCTCGTGGGGAGCAGAGGATGCCCCATCCTGCAGTGGGGATGAAGCTTTCCCTGGGTGCTCACAGGGTGGCACGGGCAGCAGGGATGCCTGCAGTGGCTCTCACCTCGTGGCCGACTGTCCCCACCAGCGCTGGCCCGTCCCTTCCTGCCTTTGCTGAAGTAGTAGACCAGGATCAGCACACCCAGGGTGATGAGGAGGTCTGCAGTGATGATCCCTGCCACGGTCAGGGCGTCCAGCTCCTCACAGGTGGCACACACTGCAGGGGAAGAGGGCAGGGGGATGCTCAGACCAGCACAGCCCAAGCCTGGCTCACCCAAGGGCTGGCACGGGGCTACGGGCAGCTGGGAAGGGGGAAAAAGGCAAACTGGGAGGAAAGGGGAGGTTCCTTCTGCCAAAAATGGGCTCTGGGACTCTTTCACTGCCGACACAGAGTGGGAATGGCCTCGGAAGCACCACATTCATCCACCCCAGCACTGGAAACCCAGTGTGACCCCCCAAAAGCTGCCACTGGAACGTGCAGGGTGAGGGGGCTGCGCTCACCTTTGGCATTCAGGTACAGCTGACGCTGGTTGTTACCCAAGGAACAGGTCAGGTTGGCAGGAGTGCTGTCATGGTCCTTTATAACAAACTTCCTCTCCTTGGTGTCCTGTGTTTTCCCAGCCAGGACCCACTGGATGTCCCCATCCTCAAAGGGACAAGTGATGGTCACCGTGGTGCCAGAAATCTCCACCAGGAATTCCTCTTGGGAAGACACAGCAATGAGAAAGGAAACCAAGGGCAAAAGTCAAATATTTCTACCTGGTTTTTAGTCAGCTACAGTCTTTATATCACATTAAATACTAAAAAGTACTGGTAAAATTCACTTACCCTCTGGTTCTTCATCTGCAAAACAGAAAATAAGGAGTGTTAAAAAATCATCTCACCATTGCCTCACAGTGTTGGAAACGCCCAACACTGGTAATAATTAGGAACCAATTTCTCCAATCAGTAAGACCACTGTCAATTAATGAACAGTGAATTTTTCCTATCCTGCAATATTTACAAAATTCAAATCTCTCTAGTTGACTCTAAGTCCTCACTTTTGAGGCATATTTGGGGTTTTTATCTGATGATAAATAGTTAAAGATGGCAGTAAAGTACACTTACCCTGCTGAGCTGTGGTGCCAACTGCAAAAAAAAAAATGAATAAGAAATGTTAAGTAATTGAGCTTCAGATATCACACATCTTTCCTACTCCCAGGGCATCCTTTCTGAACTCAGCTGCTTGAAAGAGATGTTTATAATCCCACATTCATGCTGAAAGCATCAGAAATATTCTGGTGGTGAGACAGGATGTTGTTCTGAGCTTGGAAGCCATTTTCAACACAGCCTAACGTAGAATGGAAACTTGAATCATTTTGCAACCCAGCTCAGAAAAAGGGCTGTTGTTGCAAGATGCAAACCCAAATTTCTGCTTTATTATCACGGAGTAAACACTGCTGGAAAATCTTGGTAAGAACCTCTGTCCTCTGCAAGAGAACTCGCTGGAGAGCGGGAGCCTGGTGTTGATTTAATGCTGTAAAACAGTTTAACTGTGTGGGTTTTCTGCCTTGTAGGAAACAACTTGCTCCATGAGAGGCTCTGGAGCTGGAATATTAAAGAAAGAGTTTTTAGGAGGTGGGAATCAGATTTGTGATTTCCTTTAAGGACATTTGTCCTTTTGGAAAAAGTAACATAAATAAGTGACTGCAGAATTGAATTCCACAGAGAGCAGACTTGGCTGGAGAGAAGGTGACCTGGTTCTTTTTAATTTTACATAGATACCTTTAAATCTGAAAAAAGAACAGGCCACGGATAAACCACATTTTCAATCTTCACAAAGATTGGTATTTTGGCAGAGTCTTCAGAGTCTTGTAACAACTCTTAATGGATTACCTTGAGCATTTATCTCTCCTCATTGCTGGGTTCTTTAGAGCCTTTACAGATACTCTGCTCTTCATCCTAAACCAGCGGGCATCCCAGCTGCTCAGGTGGGAACTGCCACCACGCCCCTGATATCCCACCAAGCCTGAATTATTTACCCAAGATCACCAAACGCTTTGAGAAAAGCGCACGGATAAAGGATAAAACCAAAATTAAGAGTGTGGAACCTCACAGCTCACGCAGCACCGAGCTCCGACCCAGCTGCCTGAAGTTTGGGGACTCACCTGCACACAGCAGCAGCCCCAGGAGGGGCAGGCACTGCTCCAGCCTCATCCTCGTGTTCCTCCTCCCGCTGCTCCTCTCCACCACATCAGACTGGCGTGGCTGTGGCAGGAAAGAACACGGTGGCTTTTCTAGAAAGAGGCCCAGGATTGTTTTTCCCAGAATTGCTACCGACCCGAGCGGGGCTGGGGGACTCACTCTTTCCAGAGCGGCCAAGGCAGACCCAGACACGTGAAATAAGCCCAGGTCAGGAAGTGCAGAGGTTCAAAATGTCTTCATGGCACGTCACCACCAGCCAGGGGTGGCTGCTCTGCTCTGCACCAGCTCTGCAGGGCTCGGGACAGCTCCTGGAGCTGCCCTGGGAGCAGAGGAGAGAGAAACGAGCTGGAATCAGATTCACCATCAGGACCTTCCCAACAGCTTCTCAAAGTGAGAACTTGAGAAGCTCCAACTGTGGCAAATGACTTCAGGTGGAACCCCAGGATGGTTTGGGTGGGAAGGGACCATAAAGCTCATCTCATCCCACCCCTGCCATGGCAGGGACACCTTCCACTGTCCCAGGCTGCTCCAAGCCCCAGTATCCAACCTGGCCTTGGCACTGCCAGGGATCCAGGGGCAGCCACAGCTTCTCTGGGCATCCTGTGCCAGGGCCTGCCCACCCTCCCAGGGATCAATTCCTTCCTTATATCCCATCCATCCCTGCCCTGTGGCAGTTTGAACCCCTTCCCCCTTGTTCTATCCTACAGCTGCTGACAAGAGCCCCTCTCCATCTTCCCTGCAGATCCCTACAGGCACTGCAGGCTGGAACGAAGGAACCAGGAGCTCCACCCAAAGCTGAGCACCCAGAGCCCCTGCACGGGCACAGAACCGAGGCCATCGCTCCCTGCCCATCAGCCGCACTCCAGGGCCCTCCCGGAGATCTCCCAGCAGCATTTTTGGGAGGTTCTCCTCTCGGGCGCTCCCCGTGGAAGTGGCTGGCCCCGCTAGAGGGGGCTCCTGGCCCGGCCAGCGCCGCACGCAGGGCCGGTCCCTCCCAGCCGGGGCTTGGGGCTCGCACAGACCCCGCGGGACCGGCCAGGGACAGTCCAGGCTCTGCTGCCCGCAGGGATGCTGGCGGGGACGGGGGGGGGATGCTGCTGTGCCCCATTTCCTTTATTGGGGTGCTCTCTTTGGCCGTCAGGGCTTTCTTTTCTTTATTTACGTTTCCAAGTGAACATCAGAGAATTAGGTTACTGGTGAGTGTGGGACGTGGTGTTCTCTTAAAAGTTGGAGTCCACGTGTTTTGAAAAAAGATGAAGATTAGCAGAAGTCTGCAGGCAAAGGTGAGAACAGGGGCTGTTCCCAGCCCTGTGCAGGAGCAGGATTAGGAAGTGGCAGCAAATTGGCTGCTAAACATTAAACACAACCTGAACAAAGCCCCAGAGTGATGAATATTCACAGTGGCAGGGAGACAAAAGGAGGTGATATGTTGGAACCGTAACTGAGTGGAAATCTGGGGAGATGAAGCGATGAAGGGCTAACACGGGATCAAATCATCCCCAGGAAAACGGAGATCCCTGGTGTCCCGGAGGCGTTAGCAGGGCTGTGTTAGCACACACAGGATTCCCTGTTCCGTTCTGGGGACAATCCAGGGAGCTGAGGGCCTCAGTGCTGTTTTTCCATCTCCAAATCGCAGAAGGGACCCCCCAAACACCCAGAGGTTGGGGCACCCTCCCCTTGCATTCCTGCAAAGGAGATCGGCACCAGGCACAACTGACACCGGTAACCTGGGATGACTTCTGGGGACGGGATGGTGAGCCAGACACAAACACGGCCAATCCAGTGATTTATGGCCCTCGAATGCAAACATCCTCATTTTGCCAGCGCACAGGCTCACATTGGTTTCATACTCTCACAACAACCACGTGCCGACTGCAGAATATTTTGTGTCCCACGGAACTTCTCACTTGTTGGAATAAGGCCGGGCTGGACCCATTTTCCACCTGATTTTTCCCAGAACTTCCCAAGCAGCCGGCTCCCAATCCTTGGCTGCAACCAAGGAATGTTCAAATCACTTTAGGGTGTTTGGTGGGACGTTTCCATCCTCTGGGTGAGGGCCGGCACTGCGGCCACTCAGTATGAGTTTTGGGCTGCTCTTTTTAGAATCGTTTGCAGGTTTTTTGCCGAACAATGGCCCTCATTCCTTCGAGCCACCTATGAACACCTCCAGGGCAATTGTTCTTTTACCTCCCACAAGAGGGGAGTGGTTTCGGGTGGCGGCTGGGAGGAGGAATGATTGCAACACCAAAGAGCAGGGGAATATGGGAGGGAGAAGAAATTAATCTTACCTTGGGAATCGCGCTGATTTTCGGCAGGAGCGAGCGGGGCTGGGCACACCTTGGCGAGGAGCGCGCCCGGATTCGGGCAGGGGGAGCGCTCACCTTCCCTCGCAGGCCGAGCTGGGGGCAAGGAATCTGCCCTGTTGTGCTGGGAAGACTTTGAGAAACTCATCTTTTACCCGGTCACGGAGAACCCGAAGCGGATTTGCCTTTGCAGCCCCGGATTTGCCTCCCCGATGCTCGGCCGCACCTGGCTGGGCGCTGCGCTCGTCCTTGGGGTGCAGCTCCGAGGTAAGGAAAGCTGTCCTCACTTCCTTCTTCTGATCCCTTAAATTATCCCCAAGGCCGAGGCTTTTCCCCCGTCCTCGCTGCGATTCTTTCTGCGCGGGGTTCGCTGGAAGTGGCACGAAGTGGTTGAGTTTCTTCCCCAACAGGTTTAGGCGTATTCGAGAGGAAGAACACTGATCTCCTCCACTGATCTCCTCCACTGATCTCCTCCTCAGCTCCGCTTTCAACGTCTTTTTCTCTTCTGCCAGGAATCTGAACTTTACTCCCAGCCTCTATTTTTTTTTTTTCTTTTTTTGCTACCTTTGTTCCTAAACAATCAGGGATTGTCCAGGAGCTTCAGATCCTTTACCCAGCAAAGGTTCCAGACTGACACGAAACTCGCTTGAATTTTCAGTGGTTTATATCAAAACACCTGGATTTTAATAACAACACATCTTCCTTTCTCAAACGCATCAGCGCACGGATGTAATTTGCTTAGAAAAAAACTATTTTATTTCTCGCTTAGTTCTTTTCAAGGAGTTTAAAATGAAAAGACTTGGCACCGAATCCATGTATGAGCAACGTGATCTCTGCCAATGAGGTTTTTCACGTGTGAATACTTTCAATGTTTTGGCATTCCAAGTCTTTATCCATTTGAGATAAGGAATTATTTGGAAGGAAGTATTTAGTCATAAATTACTTCCATATACATCTATATTTGGAAGCTGTATTTTAAAACCCTAGAAAAGATTTTTTTTTTTTTGGCTTGAATCACACTGGGGTGAGTTAACTTCCTAATATGACAGGATATTGATATTTTCGATTTCCTTCACCAGAAAACCATTCATTTTTCTTATTTTTCACTCTCTTCCTCTCTTTTCCTTGCTCTCCCTCCTGCTGGTTGTTCCTCTTCCAGGGGAGCATCGAGTGAGCAATGCTCACTTATTTTTAAAGCAGCAGCCATGGTGGTTCTGGGGATGTTTCTTGGGAAAACAAACCCGCTTTTACCTTGAGGATTTCCTCTAGAACTCTTCAGCCTGACTGAATTTACCTGCAGTTACCCAGCTGAGCTGTAAAGCCTCTAAAACTGGCTCTGGATATATCAGTAAGAGCAGTTTCACCGTGGTGTGCACGAGGCTGAGCAGAAAGTGTAGAAAGGGAAGTGCATGGGAAATAGCAATTATTGGGTGGGTGTCAGTCCAGTCTGAAAGGGTTTTCCTGAATAAATCTGCAGGACCACCCCCCTTGGAATGCCTGAGACACTCAGGTGATCCCTTGCCAGCGCAGATAAGGCTCTGAAGCCGATAAGGAGCAGCGATGAGCTCACTCGGACAGTGATTTCCCCCCTCTTTGCCCTACAGCGCTGTGGCTGGCGGCAGCAGTGGAAGTTCACACTGCCAAGGAGGTGGTGGCCGTGAACGGGACCAACCAGAGGCTGAAATGCACCTTCTCCAGCAGCAGCCCCGTGAGCCAGCAGCTCTCAGTGAGCTGGAACTTCCAGCCCGAGGACCTGGGTGCTCACGAGCCGGTGAGTGGGATCTCTGTGCTCCCTTCCAGGGGCTCCCCTCACCCCAACACCCAGCCCTGGGTGAGCAGTGAGTGGGTACAGACACACCCAAAACCCACAAGCACATTGGGGCCTTCGTCACTTGCAGTGATTAATCCGAGTCCTGTTTATAGACCCTGCCTAAAAAACACTCTCATGTTTAGTTTTGGGTGGTCAGGGTTAAAATATTTGTGGCTTCACAAAGCTGGATCTGCTGACGCCCTGTCTTAGGTGACATCCTGCACCTGATGAGACTTCAGGAATCTTCCAGGTCCCTTCCAACCCAGGCCATTCGATGTTTCTGTGACTTTTGCAGGTATTTTACTACCTGAAGGAGCCCTACGAGCCCCCCATGGGAAGGTTTAAAGACCGGGTCACCTGGGATGGGAACATAGAGCGTAATGATGTTTCCATCATCATCTGGAACCTGAAGCCCAGTGACAACGGGACCTTCACCTGCCAGGTGACAAACTGGCCAGATGTCTATGGCACCATCGGGGAGGTGCGACTGCGCGTTGTGCAGAAAGGTGAGAGGCCAAGAAACCCCCCAGAGGTTCTGTGGGTTTGACCAGAGTGGCCTTCTTCCACATCTGGGAGAATCATGGGAGAAAAGGGGTGGTGAGTAGAGAGCACGAGGGGAAAAGAGGAGCCCGAGGAAAGGTTTTATTCACAGATACAGGATCCCTGCCTCGTTCCTCCTGTGTGTCCCCCTGCCTCACTCCTCTGTCTCTCCCCACGCAGTGAGCTTCTCAGAAATCCATTTCCTGGCCGTGGCCATCGGATCTGCCTCTGTGCTGATGATCCTCGTGGTGACAGCCGTGATTATCTGCCGGCAGCGCCGCAGGAAGGCGCGAGACAGGAGGCTGGAGGCGGCGGACACCGAGCGGTGAGGACACGGCAGGGGGAAAAGGCTCCTGGGGCAGCTTGGCCAGTTTATCTCCATGGCTTTTCTGAATTCTTGGCTTGGACCTTGCACAGAGCATCCACAATGCAAAACTGCCAACCCTATTAGCGAAAATTGGCTGCGGGCAGGCAGAACAGAGCCCCAGGATGGACAAGCTCTGGAGTCCTCATCTGGCTCTTGCCCTCCTCGGTGGCTCCTCACTCAGAAGGATGCAGCTGCTGTGGTGGTGGTGGGCAGATGACCACGGTGTCCCCTGAGCTGTGGTCACCACAAGTGTGGCACATTCACTGTCTCACCCTGGGTGTGCTGTGTGTGACTCCTGCTGCTCAGCCTGACCCTGATTTGGGCTTTTTTTTCTCTTTTTTTTTTCCTCCCATTTTTATAACAGTAAAGAAAAGGAGAGCCTGAAGATGGGGGAAGAAAAGGAACCAATTCCATTGGAAGACTAAAGGTCTTTGCTGGTGTGCACAATGCAGGTACCCATCCAAACCTTCTCTAATTAATGTCTCAGTGCTCCTGTGGACTCTCTAAGACAAATTCCCTCAGGTATTTCCCTGCTATTCACAGTCAGAACTGAGGCCACAGTCACACTTTGCTGTTGAGGATCCTTCAGAGACAGCTGAACAATACCTGAAGAATCACAGCCCCTTAAATGTCCAAGAGATTTCTCCACCCTGGTGTTGAGGAGCATTTGTAGGAAAGCCATTGTTGCTGCTTTCCATGGCATTACTGCTTTGTAGATGAAGAGGAATGAATTACTTCCCTTTTGTCAGTTTTGAATCTGCTTTTTGATCACTTTAACCTTTATTGTTTTAAAATTGCAAGAGGAAGTCTGGCACTGTTTCCATATTCACTGTCTTTGCTTGAATGTGTCAGCACAAATTTTACCCACAGTTTCTGAGGTCAGCAGTTGCCTCTATTATTTTGGTTTTTGACAATAACCCTGAGTAATGGATGTTTGTTTTTCTTACAATCTTTCTTCTCAGGTGCTTCCAAAGCAGCTGGTGAAAGCTTGTAATTTGGGGTGTTGGAACAAAGCTGGATTACGGACGCCCCACGCTGCTGGTGTGGTACCTCTGCTCAACCTGAAAGTCTTGCATGGAAAGAGGGTGACTTTACATGAGCTGTGAATTCCCTCCAGTGAAGCAAAGCAGGAGGATCTTGCCCCATGAACAAAGAACTTTCCTTCATCTTCTCACCTGTGGACTGGGAGCACGGCTTCTCTGGAAGATGAAAGTGCCAAGACTGACTGAATGGAGGGCTGGGAGGTGTTTGAGCAGATGCACTCTTGCACCTTAGAAACCACAACGTGCCTTTGTGCTGCCCTGGTTTTATTCCCTGAGACTCCTCCCTGGCATCCTGAGAAGGAAGACTGAGCAGTGAGGTCTCAGCTGGCACAACAAACATCCTTGGAATCCCTTTTCTACGTTAGATGGACAGTGTTAGAGCTGGGCAAGGTGTGCTGTTTGTTACTAGGGACAACATTCACCAGCCAGGGTGGTTTGCACATCCATCTCTGGCAGCTCTGGGAGAATTTGGGCGTTGAGGAGAGGTTTCAGCAGCTCCCCCTCATTCCCATTCCCACTCTCGCTATCCCAGTGCTCCCCTCTGTTCCCCAAAACTGGAACCCACGGAGTTCTAATGGTGTCTAACCAGCGCCAAACCAATCCTGTTACATTTTTTTTTATTTACCCAGATCAAAGCTGTTTGTAGAGTGTCTTTATGGCTTTATAATCCGTGAAGTGCCAGCATTCCCTGGCTGTTCCCTGGCTGTCTGTTTTCATTTTCACTCACCTGTGTTGTAAATAAAGGCACCTTGCTGAGAGCTGTGCTGGTGTGGAGGGGTGCTGTGACCTTGGGGGCTCCTGACACCTCAAATGAGCAGATTTGCACTGTTTGTCCCCAAAATCGGAGTTGTTACCTGGTGTGCAACAAACCAATAATTAAATACTTCAGGGAGACATTGATTATTGGTTTCAGAGGAGCCCAAGCCTGGGAGCTTGGTGATGTCCCACAAATCCACTGGACATCCACTGGACTTTCACACCATTATTTATGCACAGAATTCAGAGTTAGTAACTCTCCAAGTACAGCCCCTCTTTTACAATGGGTTATTAAGTCCCAATCAAGTTATGTCACCCCAGCCAACTTCTACCTCTGCTCAGGGGCAGGCTCTTCCCCTGGCTGGGGTCTTTTTGACCTGTAGGTGTGATTTTTGGTATTATAACCAAGATAGTTCAGCTCTAGGATATTTAAACCTGGGGTGTTTTGCCCAGTTACCAATGTACACACAGACACACTTCAACATCTTGATTTATTACATCCCTAAAACCTGTCCATTCCAGGGTGTCCTTGGCTAAGGGATGCAGCTGCTGTCTGCTCCCCTGATTAGCTCTCCTTTTTCTGCTGATTGCGCTTGAAAATCTACAAAGATCTCACAGCGAGGAACATCCTGACTCAATAATATAATCCTGACACATTCCTCGTTTTGTGGCACCCAAAAAAAAACCCCAAAGCGCGGTGAGCGGGCTGGCGGTGACGGGAGCGGCTCGGGGATTTGGGGACAGCCGCGGTGGCCGCGCCGGCCCTTTCACTCATCCCGGAGCCAGCAGGGCCGCCCAGGTGTGCCCAGATGTTTCCACCCAGGTGTACCCAGACGTACCCAGCGCCGCGGCCATTTCGGGGCTGCCCCGCCCTCACCTGCGCCAGGTGAGCGCCATGTTCCGGGGCTGAGCCCGGCCGGGATGCGGCGCCCAGGGGCGGCTGGGGCCGGCGGCCGCCTCCTCCTCCTGGTCCTCCCGCGGGGGGCTCTGCTGCTGCTCGGTAACAATGGGGGGCCAGGATGGGATGGGATGGGATGGACGGGACGGGAGCGGCGGTGCCCGCGGTGCGCCGGGGGGTCCCGCGTGGGAACCGGGCCGGCAGCGCTCGGGATGCGGCTCCGGGGGCCGTGGATGGCCCCGGGGCAGGGGGAGGCTGGGGAAGGGTGGTCCCGATACTCTGGAGGAGGTGGGAAGCTCGGGAAGAGCCGTCCGGGAGCGGTGGGAGGCTCGCACAAAGCTCTGCCCGGAGCGGTGGATGGTCCCGGGGAGGGGAGAGATTCGGGAATGGCCGGAGTTGAACGGGGCAGAAGCGGCTGCACACACGGGAAACAAGAACTGAAAGCATTTGGTGATGTGGGGAGACTTTTGACCCGGTGCATGTGAAGTTCAGGTACTGGGGGCAGAAACGCAGGGCAGAATTGCTCTGAAGTACCTAAAGCTGGTACTTTACAACTCGTCAGGGACAGCTGATTCCACTTCTCAGCTCTGTGTCTCCACATCTAAACATCCGTGGTGGTGCTGCCCCAGTACCTCATTTAGACCCGGTTCCAGTCCCACAGAGAATAGGTCAGAGAAGTTTTCAGCTTTCCTGCAAATTTCAGTGCTGGGGAGGGAGTCACTGCTGTGCTTTAGTCCTTGAATTCTGGCTGACCTGCACACGTGTTGGTATTTTTGGGACAAATTTGCACCTCGCAGGTAGCACGAAATGAATCCCTGCCTTTTGTGCCTGTTCCATCAGGTGTCTGCAATGCTCTTTGCCTGGAAATTAAAGCCAGTCCTAAAGTCCGAGCTTTTGTGGGTGAGCAAGTGCTGCTGAAATGCTCCTTCAAATCCAGCTCCCCCATCACGGAGAGCCTGCTGGTGGACTGGACCTACCGGCCCCTCACTGGGGGCCAGATGGAGACAGTAGGTGGAACAGGGCCAGGCCTCTGGCCATGCTGAAAATCAGAATTTTCTGTTTGCTTTGCTGGCCTGCTGCCTCACTTTGCAGTTTGGGAGTCTCCTTGTTGCCTTCTTTCCCCTGTAAAATTCCTTTGGTGTTCTCTGGGGGAAAAAATATTCTAGGTAAATACAAAATAGCATAATAATGAAAAAGGGGATAAATTTGGGGTTTTGTCATGAGTGCTGCATTGTGCACTGCACAGAATGACTGTAAAGATTCAGTTGGTAGCTTTATTTCTCCTATAGAGGAAATATTCTTCCTGATTTCTTAATGTGTCATTTTTCCTTTATTCTTACAATGCAAAATTCCTTTATTTTTGCAATGCAAAAACCAGTTCACTCTGCTTTCTTGGACGAGTGCTTTATTGCCACAATTACTGCCTTTCCCTCCTTGCAGATTTTTCATTATCAGTCCATCCCACACCCCACCACAGCGGGGAGGTTCAAGGACAGGATATCCTGGGCTGGGAATGTTGCTAATGGTGATGCCTCCATCACTATCCAAAGCCCGGTGCTCAGTGACAACGGGACATTCATCTGCAGCGTGAAGAACCCTCCAGATGTTTATCACAACATTCCCCAGACCGTGCTGGTGGTTACAGAGCGGGGTAAGGCTCCCTGCCCTCAGTTTGGCCTCACCCCTGTGACAAGAGTTGCTTTGTGGGATCTTGGAATTCTGAACATCACGTGGGAAATGCTCCCTGGCCTTCCATGCTGGAGGGTCAGCAGGGGTTGCCTCAGCCCTGCTCTCTGAGCTCAGTACTTTGGGAGCTGCTGAATTGATTCGGGGCAGGAAGGGACAGGGGGAGCTGTGGTGATAGCAGAAATCAAAAGTGTCCCTTTGTTCAGAAGTTTCAGCCTCCGCAAATTGCAGTAGATCAAGTTAAACATTGAGGAAACGCTGGCCTAAAAATAATCTGCACATCACAAGCGCTGATTGTCAGTACCAATTTCCTCATCTGCCCTGCGTGCCAGCCCTGCCCCAAATTCCCAGCTCAGGCGTGCTGATAGAACTGTGTCGTGCCTTCCTCTGCAGCTCCCTCCATCTGAGCGTGGGCTGGGCTTAGGGACAGGAGCACGCAGGTTTGGGGACAGGAGCCCTGCAGATTTGGGGACCACAGGTTAGAGGACAGGAGCCCCACAGATTTGAGGACCACAGGTTTGGTGGCAGGAGCCCCACAGGTTTGAGGACAGGAGCCCCACAGATTTGAGGACCACAGGTTTGGTGGCAGGAGCCCCACAGGTTTGGGGACAGGAGCCCCACAGATTTGTGGACTACAGGTTTGGTGGCATGAGCCCTGCAGGTTTGGGGACAGGAGCCCCACAGATTTGGGGACCATAGATTTGGGGACAGGAGCCCTGAAGGTTTGGGGTCAGGAGCCCCACAGGTTTCAGGACAGGAGCCCTGCAGATGTGGGGACAGGATGTTTCCATTCTGCCAGCCCTGTGTCTCATGTGGAAGGGCCACCAAGCTGTGTCCTGGCTGGAGTTTGTCCCAGAGGCTCAGCCAAGGCGTGTCCCGCTGTGTTTCAGGCCTGGCTTTCCAGCTGAGCTCAGCAGCTCTGCTCTCCATCCTGGTGTTCCTCCCTTCTGCCCTCGTGGTCATCCTGCTGCTGGTGAGGATGGGGAGGAAATTCCGGGTGCTGAAGGAGAAAGGAAAATGTGGCTACAAGAAATCCTCCATCGAAGAGTCTGATGAGTAAGTCCTGGCTGCAGGCTGGAGCCTGTATTTCCACTTTGGGGTGTTGGCACAGGCACGAGGGATGATTTCCCCACTGTCCTTCAGCATAAACCGAGTGCACTTCAGTCATTGCTATCTGCTGCTCGCCCAGCAGGCAGAAAGCTTTGGGAAATCCCTGAGCTGGAGCAGACCGAGTGCTGCACGTCCCCTTTTTGCTGTCATCCGTGAGAGGAATGCCATGGAACTGAGGCAGTTTAGGGTCAGACGTATTTCACTTCTGTAATGAGGTCTCTTTGAGCCAGAGTCAGCAGGATGTTTTGCACGGGTGAACTTTGTCTGCTGAGTTTTGGGGTGAAGTCCCCACAACAGCAAAATAAACCCAATAATGCTACCTGTGGTGGCCTGAGCAGGAATGCCAGCTACTGAAGGAGCCTTGGAGACTGAGCTCCCTTCTGCTCAACTCCTTGCAGAATGGTTTTTTTTTTTTTACTGCAGTCCTTTAGTGTTTTGATTGGTGGTGTAAGATTTGCCAGCCAAAAATCAACTTTTATTTTAATCATTGTGTCACCAAAGTGCCACCTTCAACATGAGGCATCTGGCAGCGTTCAGTCCTTTTGGCTTTGCTGTGCTGACTTAAAGGCTTTTCCCCACGATGAAAAATCCTCAGTTCCACGTGGTGTAACCAGAATTCATAGTCCAGAAGAGGTACTGGAGTGTCTGGGGGGAAAGTCCAACCTGATCCCGTGCTTTTCCTGCAGGCCTGAGCACTCAGACACAGCTGGCTGCGGGGGGAAGCTCAAGGAGTGGTGCCTGAACTGCGTGGTGAGTGAAAGTTGGTGTTTTCACGGCGGTTTTGCCAACTTGGGTGCTCAAAGGAGGTGCTAAGAGCAGCAGGTAGAGTGTCCTAACACCTCTGGGTGTCTCAGGTGTGTCCCAAAGGCTCCTCGGAGCTTCCCAGCTGCAGGGAGTGAGAGCTGCTGGTTGTACTGGTGGGGAAGCTGTCATGAGATCCATCAAACTGATTTTTCACTGGACTTGATTGGAATCAAAGCTGTCACTTTGAGATGACAAATCAGGGTTGAAGTGCCAGCTGCTGTGGGGTTTCTTTAGGGGCTCTGCACAAGCAGTTTGGGGTTGGCAGTGCTGTGGTGGGGAAGGCAGGCAGTGACCCTTCAGCCCTCTGTGTTTTTGCAGAGGTGCTGGAGATCTTCCTCCTTTTGCCTCGGGTTTCATCCCGGCAGAACATTGCTAAACCCTCGCGTTTGTTTGTTTGTTTGTTTGTTTCTGCTTTTTGTTTGTCGTGCTCTCTCAAGTGATGGCTGCCCTCTAATTCTGCTGCTTCCCTTCCCAGCCCAGCAGCAGCTCCTGCTCATCAGGTGCCTGTGCTCCAGCTCCTGAGTGGCTTTGCCACCTGCTGCCCTTGTTTTGTGTGAGTCCTGCTGCTGGAATGGGCAGCCACATTCCAGAGTAATGCCCAATTCGAGAGGGCTCTCATTCTTTCAGTGTCCTACAGAGCACATTTACCTCAGGGGCACCTTTGCCTCCCGTGCACGCAGTCAGGATGTGAGTTAAGGAGGGTTTAAATATGTGTTGCTTGATTCACTCTCCTAACACCAGTGATTTAAAACGTCCTAAACACCCAACCTTCAGACAGGCGTGTGCTGATGGTTTCTATTAGATACAGGGTGAAAAACAGGCAATTACGTAAGTTGTACATAAAATATTTACAGTTCTGCATTAGACACGGCAGGCACTGAGCTGCGGTGTTGGGAAGGAGGTTTTGGAGAGGTGGGGGAAGCAGGAAATGCCTTGTGCCAAAGGCTGAGATGCCCTGCAGGTGGAAGGGCTGTTCCAGGTTCTGGGAATCAGGGAGGTGCCAGGAGGAGAGATGGGGAAGGATGGAGCCCCAGCTTGGTGAGGAAATGCTGTCAGGAATGGGAGATCTTAAAAGTTGAAAGCTGTCCTCTCATCCTTTGGGAGGAGTCAAATTGAAAAGATAAAATCCTGTTACTTTCATGTCGAGTGCTTTGTCAGGTTTGATCCTCTGCTGTCTGATACTGAAATATTTATCCAATCAGGTGTCTGAGAATGCTGGCCTCTCACCTTAACAATTCTGCATTTTTGACATTTCTCTAATGTGCTTTTTCATGCTTCACGTGTGGCCAATTAAAACTGCAAAGCCAATGGAAAAATCTCTTTACACTGAAATGTCTGGGTGTCAGTGAGATTTGCCTTGCACAGCTGAGGTGTTGGGGTGAGCTCCCAGCTCAGAGCTGCTTGTGGGGACACCATCGAGTGCCTGCTGGGGTTACAGCAAGCAGGACCTTCTAAAGGTGATTTGAAAACAAATAATTCCTGCTGCTCAGCAGGAAACAGCAGCTAAAGATGAACCAGAATCTCTGCAGGGTAGATTCTGGTTCATCTTTAGCTGCTGCTTCTCTTAAAGCACATTCCACATGTGGGTTATAGCATGGTGATTGTGTCTGGGAGAAATCAAACTGATTTATATTTATATTTATATGTTTGTATTTATATGTATGTGTTTTTGCAAGTCCTCTGGCTCATTTAAGAACAGCAGGATTTTTGGGAAGCATTTAGGCTCTTGCCAGAGGCCCAGCCAGGCTCAGCACTTGGCTGAACTCATGGCTTGGTTCATTTCTTCACATATAATCTCAGTTTCTCTCCATCTTCTCCATTTAGGACACGGATGAGGAAGATCCATACTGATGGAAGACTGAAGCTGTGGAAAAAGACTAAAATTACAGCCCTGAAAATCATGGTGAGATCCTTCCAGAGGCTGCTGGGCAACCAGGGCAGACTGAAGGACGTGCTCTGCTCTCAGTGGATTGGAAGAATAATGCTGATGGGATAATTCACTTCTATTCAAGCACAAAATAATGATTTTCTAAAAATCTTTCTCATTTATTGGGGAAAAGAAAATCTCTTGCCCTCAGATCTGCAGGGCCTACAGAAGCCTCAGTGCCCATGTGCCTTGGTTTTCCTGCAAATTGGTTTGGTTCATTGGTTTGAGTTT
Organism: Peucedramus taeniatus; assembly: GCA_013400575.1. Taxonomy (NCBI): domain Eukaryota; kingdom Metazoa; phylum Chordata; class Aves; order Passeriformes; family Fringillidae; genus Peucedramus; species Peucedramus taeniatus. Next base: position 178,534 of record WBNO01008097.1, on the reverse strand, counting down.
TTGCTGACATCCCTCTTTTCCTGAGCCCTGGAAATCCAACTTTTTGAATGTGTCCAGCTCTCTGGGCACTGACAAGGTTTATTCTCAGGTTTTTTGGAACATATTGACTCACACCATTTTGATGAAGTGATACCTGGCATCTTCTGTGCTGGAATGAAGAGAACCTACTGCTTTTGAAGTATTTTTTTTTTATTCAGCCGCATCACTGGGTACCGCTCCTTCTACTTGTAGAAGTGAAGCACAATTCATTAAAAAAAACAATTTATTTTTTCTTTTTCAAAATCAGGAATGCAAATGGGGACTCTGTTTCTGGGGACACACAACCCCATCTACCTCAGCCATGGACTCAAGCACTGCCCAAAGGAATGTTCTGTTTGCAGTAGTTGTTTTCTTCCTCTCTTCTTCTAGGACCTGTTTTAGGGAAATGGTTAATTGTGCAGCATTACTTCCCCTCCATGAAGGGCATTTCCTCTTTCACCAGCCTTACCCAACAATGCATGGCAGAGAGCAGTGGAACTCATTCACTCAGTCCCTAAAAAGGATTCTTTCTGCATCAATCAAATATTCCCCTTTTACAGATGTGCTCCAGGTTTACTGCTGATTTTGCTGTGCAATTACCAATAAATTGCATTATTCCATTCTGGGCTGTGGGTCTTTTTATTTGCTGAACACATAAATACAGCTGAACTCATAACTGCCATGCTGAGGTGTAAAAATTGTCACGTGATGATGGGTAAAGGTTTTTAGGGAGCAGCTTTAACCCCAAAGGGAACAGGTACCAGGTCCCCCTTCAGCATCTCTGCTGGCTGCAGCTTTCAGGTATGGTGAAGCTCTCACTGAGAAGTAGGTCAGCTGTAGATCTGTGATTTCAGATAAACACATTTTTCCCCTGTCTACTATAAAGCAGTATTTAAAATGTTTGTGCTCCCTGGTGACACAACATCTCTGTCAGCCAAAACTTTCCTGGGAAAGGCTGCTGGTGGGATTGTGCAGCCTGGGGGAAGTGGCTTTGCTGTTCCCCTCTCAGCACCCACACACCACACAACTTCCCACGGGGAGCCAAAGGCTCTTTTTTGCTGCAAAATGCTGCATTTCAGCTGTGCCTCCTTGGCCGTGAGAGTGCTGGATCCTGGGCAAATGTTCCTGGTGCCAAGCTGAGCTGCCACCTTGGAGCTGGGAATGGTGCTGAGCTTTCTCTTCCTCCACCAATTTCTTGGTGTGGTGTTGCATACAAGTAGAAATCATTATAAAAGAAAGGCCTTAGAAAATCAGGCCTTGCTCTGCTAAATTACCAGCTGGCCTGATACTCCTTCTAAGGGCAGCTAGCATGTAAGTTCTCAAAAGTTAACATAACAACCTCTTCTAGTAAGAAAAACAGGCTGCACTTGTAATAACAAGAAATTTGTCCCATGAGCATCAGTGAACAAAATATGTAAACAATCTACCAGAGAGATTTGATGGAAAGGTAAAATGCCATTTACTAACCAATGAATTGAGTAGCAAGAAAACTACCAGCCAATTGGAATTGAAATGAGGTCTGTGAAAAATGAGTAATGTGAATAAAGAAGGGCCTTTTCTGCATGGAAATATTGAGTCCTGTCTGCTTTATTGCAATGATGTACCATCAAAGCCACTGACAGTGGAGTGGGGAGCAGTGGGATGCTGGAAAGAAGAACAGTGGGATGCTGAAGTGGGGAGCAGAGGGATGCTGGAGTGGGGAACAGAGGGATGCTGGAGTGGGGAACAGTGGGATACTGGAATGGGAAGCTGTGGGATGCTGGAATGGAGAGCAGAGGGATGCTGGAATAGGGAGCAGTGGGATGCTGGAGTGGGGAACAGAGGGATGCTGGAGTGGGGAACAGTGGGATACTGGAATGGGAAGCTGTGGGATGCTGGAATGGAGAACAGTGGGATACTGGAAANGGATGCTGGAATGGAGAGCTGTGGGATGCTGGAGTGGGGAGCAGTGGGATGCTGGAATGGAGAACAGTGGGATGCTGGAGTGGGGAGCAGAGGGATGCTGGAGTGGGGAACAGTGGGATGCTGGAGTGGGGAGCAGAGGGATGCTGGAAAGAAGAACAGAGGGATGCTGGAGTGGGGAGCAGTGGGATGCTGGAATGGGGAGCAGTGGGATGCTGGAATGGAGAACAGGAGCTGCTCTGGCATCTCAAGGAAAAAGGGTGAAGATGGACTTTCAAAGTAGCCAGGGGGGTTGCACCAGAGGCAAATCAGTGTCTGGTGTGTGTTTCAGGAGGAGGCAGCTGCCTGTGCTGTGCCAGGCAGGTTCAGGGCCCTGGCAGCCCCAGGAGGAGGGCACAGCCACGTCACCCAGTGCTGCTGCTGCTGTGGCACTGGGACAGGAGCCAGGGTGCAGCACTGACAGTTCCCTAAGCTCTGGTCCCCAAAACAAAGCAGGAGGGAGCACTGGGTGTGTGCCAGGAATCTCTGTGTCCCAGACTGGTCATCGTGACCGGTCAGGCCAGTCCCTCACCTTGGCCTGAGCCCCAGCTCTCCCTGTCAGGCGCCTCTGGAGCTGCCCCATCACCCCTCTTGGGCAGATGCAGCTGCAGCTGGTTTCCCCTCTCTGTTGCACATCCTTATTTGTTCTTCTGCTTTCTCTTGTGAAAGTGACCATCAGACAACCTGCCAAGAAAGATCTTGCATATGCAACCTCGAGATGATCTAGATACTCTGAACCAGTCACTGAAGAACACGCAAGAGTAGCTGACTTTTCCAGGCCACTCTAGGTGAGTAATTTTTGCTGTAATATTTATTTCTGGATGTTTTTTTAATCTGTTTTTCCTGAGAAGAGAACCAGGGGAGCAGAAGTGCTGGTGTCTCAGATGCCATGTGCAAAAGCAGGGGGATGTGAAGGCCATGTGGTGTCTGTGCCCCTTTTCCCCCAGTCTGTTTGGGGGAGGCGATTTGGATGTGTCAGCACTGGCACACAGAGCAGCCTGGTGAGTGGGTGCTGGCTCCAGCTGGTGCCTCCCAGCACCCTCTCACTGCTGTGTGCCACAGGGGGAGACCCTGCAAAAACGTGTCCCCAGCAAGGACCAGAAATGCTCCTCGAAACCAGGGCAATAAATCCAGCAAGGACCAGGTGGCAAATAAGGCCCAGAGCCCCAGGAGCTTTTGGAGGTTCTGGGTGCAGAAATCTCAGCTCTCTGCAGTCAAACAGGACTGGGGGTTGAGCTGGCTGCTGCAGGGGGGTGGTCCTGGGAGGTGCAGCTCTGCAGGTTTTGGCAGTGGCTCTGGGAAAGGGGGATGCTGTGCCTGCTGCCCCGAGCTGTGCTGAGGGCCCTGGGGCTGAGCAGGAGCTGTGTTTGTAGGTCGGCTGTGCAGTGAAGTGTGTCACGGCAGAGCTGCACTGAGCACAGCAAACCATGCACAAACCCAGCCCCAGAGGGGTCCTGTGTTTGGAGAGGCAGATGGGAGAGGATTCCAGAAGGTTTGCTGCCACTTCTCAGGATTTTTTGTGAAAAGGGCAGGGTGATGAAGGTACAAAGCTGTGGTGATTTTCTCAGCCTAGAACTGATCCAAGGGTCCCCAGCAGCTGATTCTGGGCCTGGAGTCCCTGTCTGAGGCTGACCTGGAGAGCTTCTCACTTGCACAGTGGAGCAAAACGAGAGAAGCCACCAAAATGCCAGAGATGATTCAGCTCCTGTCTTTCTATTTAATTTCTGCAGCATTGGAAAATACCTGCTGGTATGGCAGCCTCAATTCCAGCTTCACATGAGGGCTCTTGGGGCAGGAGAGCTGCTCCCAGTAGCTGCTTACCCTTAAATGAAGGGCCACAGCTGGGAATGGTGGAGCAGGGACAGGGCAGCAGGGTGCTGGCTCCTGCCCTCCTTAGGACACTGGCTGGCACATTCCTGGTGGTGACAGCCAGTCCTTCCCTGGGCTGCAGGATAAATCTGTGATGTGCAAAAAGGAGATGTCAGCTTTACTCTGAGAGATGTGGAGCAGGTCGAGCTGAACCCAGAGATCAGATGTGGCACTGCTCCAGCAGAGCCTCTGCAGCACCCGGGGCAAGGATTTACATCTGGAGTATGGGGTCTGTGTTTTAGGACCAAACCTCTCTGATTCTGTCACATTAAAAACATCTGATTGCTTTGGGAGCAGAGTCAACACCTGTGAACATCTCAGCTCAGCTGTCAGACCCCTAAAGCACCAGAAATAAAGTGATTTAGGGGAAAGCACGAGGGGTCACTCCTCGCTCACTCTTCCTTTCCAGGCTCAAAAGCAGAGCCCTGGCTGTGCTGTGCTGACTTCCAACCTCAGAGCTTGCACACCAGAGTCTTCCTCTGACCTTGGCCTGGCTGCCAGTCCTTGGTGTCCTGCCCCAGGGGACACTGGGGCACGTGTCAGCTCTGCTGTTCTTTCGAGAGGGAGATGAAGGTGTTGCTGAGCCTGACCTTGGTGCTGACATGGCTGGGTAAGCTCTAAGTTTTATTCCCCTCTGCTTTCCCCTCTGCCTTTGCTCTAAGACCCATCAGAGTCTCTTCTCCTGTGGTGAGAACCCTGTGGAACTGCTCCTCTCCTGGGTGCCAGTCTCTCCTCTGGCCCTGCGTGTGCTGCATCTCCCCTTCCTGCAGCCCTCCCTGATAAACAGTCTGCAAACTCCCCTGCCATCCCTAAATGTGTCCTGTATGGAGGCTCCAAGGCTCTGAAAGGAGCAGAACTGCTTCACCAGGTCTAAATACAGGGAGAGGTTTCCAAGGTATTGATTTTGGCTCTGCTCGAGGCAGGCAGCTCCCTTGGTCTTCTCCGCTGGCAAATATTTGTCATTTTCAGCTCCTCGGCTGGTCAAGACCAACAGAACTTGTTTGGGAAGCTGCAGCACTTTGCATTCATTATTTACAGGGTTTCAGACAAACACTTGGTGCTTGGCCAGGGCCCAGCCCTCGGTGGTTGTGGACAGGCTGGGCTCAGTGGCTCAGCCACGAGGATGAGCCTACCTGTCTGGGCAGCTCCCCTGAGCTGAATCAGCTCAGCCACTCTCAGCAAACAGCACCAGAGCTTCACCCTCCCCTTGCAGGGCCACTGCAGGCTGAGGCAGGTGGGGTTCATGATCTCCAATGACGTTTTCTGCCCCGCTCGTTTCAGAGAATCTTTTAGTTCAGGGAAGATCCTTAATCCCCCTCCTGCCACACACTCTGCAGCCCAGTGAGCCGCAGCTGCCTCGCGCTGCTTCTCAGCTCTGTGCTCTTTGATGTTCCCTTGGTTTGCTTTTTTCCCACTGTCCAGCTTCTCTAGAAACCCCAAGTTGTGGTTACGTGGCCAGACAAGTACAAGCCCAGGTCTGGAGCCTGTGAGCAAAGGGGAAGGAAGCCAAATGGGCAGTGAGGGAGGAACTGAAATTCGTGTGAAGCGCTCGAATTGCCCCTGGCCTGGTAGAGATGAGAGCAGCACAGGTTCTCCCAGCCAGTGACTCACAGGCACAGCCCTGCAGGAGCTGCAGGCTTTGGCTCCGAGGCGTGGAGGGCAGGGGCCGTGCTTCCCAACTCCCCTTCGGCTGGATCACACGGCAGCAGCCCTTGGTGTGGCGGCGGGAGGATGTGCTGCCCCACATCCCAGGCACGCCACGAGCAGGGGTCAGGCACGGGCTCGACCTCTGCCCTGCTCAGGGCCGTGAGCCCCAGGCTTCCCCGGAGAGGAGCTAGCCATGGGGACAGGCAGGCTGCAGCTGGCCGTGCTCCCTGGGCTCATCCTGCTGTCCTTGTCCCCAGCAGAGCGGTGCAGCGGCGCTGCCGAGGTGTTCACGGAGCCTCAGCTCCGAGCTAGGGCTGGGGACTCGGTGCTGCTGCAGTGCCTCCTCCTAGACCCCGACAGCAAGGGATGGACCCTGCACAAGGTGGACTGGCTGCACAAGGCAGGAGCTGGCACGCAGGTGGGTCGGGACAGGGCTGGCAGGAGAGGGGACACGGGGCTGGTGGCAGGGGAGGGAGGGCAAGGCAGCCATGGGGAGGCCGTGGGGAAGCAGCAATGGGGGGAGGCTGTGGGGAAACAGATCTGGAGAGGCTGAGGGGAAGCAGCAATGGAGAGGCCGTGCAGAAGCAGCAATGGGGGGAGGCTGTGGGGAAGGAGATCTGGAGAGGCTGTGAGGAAACAGCAACGGGGAGGCTGTGGGGAAACAGCAATGGGGGGAGGCTGTGGGGAAGGAGATCTGGAGAGGCTGTGGGGAAGCAGCCATGGGGAGGCTGTGGGGAAGCAGCAATGGAGAGGCTGAGGGGAAGCAGCCATGGGGAGGCTGTGGGGAAGCAGCTCTGGAGAGGCCGTGCAGAAGCAGCAATGGAGAGGCCGTGGGGAAGCAGCGATGGGGATGCTGTGGGGAAGCAGCAATGGGGATGCTGTGGGGAAGCAGCAATGGGGATGCTGAGGGGAAGCAGCCATGGGGATGCTGAGGGGAAGCCCATCCGCCTACCACCAGGCCATGAGGAGAGGAAGTTTCCTTGAGAGGAAGAAGGGTCCCCGTGCGGGGGCAGGACCTGCAGCAGGGGGAGCTCCGCTCTGAGAATTCCGCTCATTCTCATTTCTCTGAGAATGCCGGGCTCTGTGTGAGGAGAACAGCCCACGGGACAGGGAGAAAGTGTGAGCTGAGAGCTCTTGAGGAGGAACAGGCACCTGACATCCTTCACCTGACATCCTGCTCCTGCCCTGGCAGGAGGAGATGGTGTTTTTTTACTACAGCAACCACGGCGTCCCCGCGGGCCGCTTCAAGAACCGGGTGCAGTGGCGGGGGAACATCTCCCTCTGGGACGGCTCCATCCTGCTGCGGGACCTGAGGCTCAACGACAGCGGCACCTACGAGTGCGAGCTGCGCCTGCTGGAGGCCAGCAGCGTCTTCAGGAGCCGCACGGTGCTGCTCGTCAGCCCCGCGCTGCCCAGAGGTGCGCGATGCTCCCCGGCCGCCGCCTCCCGGAGCTGCCCCGGGCTCTGGGGGTATCCACATTGCCACCCCCGGGCTCTGGGGATATCCACATTGCCACCCCCGGGCTCTGGGGGTATCCACGATGCCATCCCCGGGCTCTGGGGGTATCCACATTTGCCACCTCCGGGCTCTGGGGATATCCACGGTGCCATCTTCGGCTCTGGGGGTATCCGCGGCGCCATCCCCGGGCTCTGGGAATATCCACATTGCCACCCCCGGGCTCTGGGGGTATCCACGGTGCCACCCCCGGGGCTCTGGGGATATCCACGGTACCACCCCTGGGCTCTGGGGGTATCCACGGTGCCACCCCCGGGCTCTGGGGGTATCCACGGTGCCACCCCCGGGCTCTGGGGGTATCCACGGTGCCACCCCCGGGCTCTGGGGGTATCCACATTTGCCACCCCCGGGGCTCTGGGGGTATCCACGGTGCCACCCCCGGGGCTCTGGGGGTATCCACAGTGCCACCCCCGGGCTCTGGGGATATCCACGGTACCACCCCCGGGGCTCTGGGGGTATCCACGGTACCACCCCTGGGCTCTGGGGATATCCACGGTACCACCCCCGGGCTCTGGGGTCCCCGCGGTGCCACCCCCGGGCTCTGGGGTCCCCGCGGTGCCATCCCCGGGGCTCTGGGGAAATCCACATTGCCACCCCCGGGCTCTGGGGTCCCCGCTGTGCCATCTCCGGGCTCTGGGGTCCCCGCGGTGCCATCCCCTCCCTCGGTGTCTCCCCGCAGGTGCCGAGGATGCCGCGCCCCCAAGAGACTCCGGGTTCTGGCCGGCCGTGGTGGGCTGTGGCTGCGTGGCCGTGGTGGTGGCGTTCCTGGCCGGGCTGTGCGTGAGGAAGAGGTACCAAAACGCTGCTCTGGGTTCAGGGGGTGAGGAAGCGCCTCCCTGCAGCCCCCCCGCGCTGCTCTCCCCGGCAGAGCTGTGCCCTGGTGTTCTCTCTCAGGTGTGAGGGTTCAGCTGCCAGGTGTGGGGTGCCAGCCGCCTGCTGCCATCTAGTGTCACCCTGCCCCGGCCGCGTCCCCTCGGCTCCCAAACCCCTTGGGCTGTGCCAGCAGCACGGAGAGCCTGGCCCAGGCGTGTGCAAAGGGATGGCAGTGTCCCGGGAGAGGGAGGAGGGACAGGAGGAGCGGGGGATGCTTCTGCCCGGAGGTGACACTGCTGCCGCCTTCCCTCAAGGTTTGCAACCGTGACAGCCCTGGAGAGGATGGGGAAGAGCAGCAGCAAGAGCAAAGCAGAGGTGAGAGCTGAGGCTGGAGGGGTCACTGGGGCTGGGTGTGTGGGCTCTGGGCTGGGGGAGCCAGGGAGGGGATTCCTCACTGCCCAGGCACCAGGGGCTGTTTTCTGGCCAGCTCCAGCCATGGCTCTTGTAGCTTGCCCTGTGGCTGGGCTCAGGCAGCCCCTGTGCTCAGGGTTCCAAACAGCCTGATCCACCCCTCACAGGAAGCAATTTACTCCTCAATCCCTGGAGCTGAGGTACCCAAGGCTGAGCAGGAGGCAAAGAAGAAGAGGAGAGCTGAGGACACGTACATAACCATGGTGAGGAGCTGCAGCAGGCCTGCTGGGCCCCCACATCACTGCCCCCCTCGCCAGGGCCACAGCATGCAGGGCCTCACTCCCTGTGCCAAACCCCAGCACCCCGTGCCCCCTGCCCCCTCCAAACACACCCTGGTACCCGTGCTGAGGCTCACACCTTGTCCCTTGCTCCCCACAGCATCCATCTCACTGCCGGGACCACGGCACCTACGTGGAGCTGGCCAAGAGGGCAATCCCGTCAGAATGGATGGCAGAGGGGCCACAGGGGGATGGACAGAGCCAGGAGCCCCACAGCAGGCCAGAGGAGGCACTTCCCCGGCCCCCAGAGCGGCAGAAATAGCCGTGCTGTGGATGGCAGCCCCTTTCCAGGTGTGTCCGAGGCACCTTTGTCCCAGTGAGGACTGAGAACTGGTGACACGTCACTGTGTGCCCCGTGCCAGGGCACTGCTGGGGCACAGCCCACCCCAGCTGTCTGCAGGGGACCAGGGGACGCCTCAGCTCTTGCCCCCTGGACTCTGGGGAGCGTGGGCACAGCCTCACACTCCAGCTCTGACCCTGGCCCAGGGCGAGGATCTCCGAGGGGGGAGATGCAGCAGGAGCCATCACAGTGTTTTTCTGTAGATAATAAACTCAGGGAGTCCTCCCTGCTGCTGTCTTCGTTTTACCTCCAGCCTCAGCATGTGATGTCCAAGTGTGCCAAGATCTGCCTGGCCCAGGGCCTGGGAGCCCCTGAACCCGTGTGCAGCCTGGCACGGGGCACCCCCTGGCTCCAGGCGGGAGCAAAGCCAAACGGGACAAAAAAGGGGGTCCCTTGGCAGCAGGATGGGGACGGAGGGGAGCAGGACAGAGCCCGGGGGCAGTGGGGTCCCCCATGTGTGTCCTCACAGCCGGGTGATGGGCAGCGCTGGCCGGGGGAGCCCAGCCACCCCTCCCGGGCCCCCGGGGCAGCGCCTGGGCGGGCGCTGGCGCTGCTCCCGCTCTATCTCTGGGTGCCGGGCGCTATCTCTGGGTGCCGGGCGCTATCTATAGATGTTTGACACCTCCAGGTGCGGAGGGAGCCGGGACCCTCCACCTCCCACCGCTGCCGGCACACTGCAGCGCCGCGCTGCGCTCCTTGGTTCTCGTTGACACCCTGCTCTCTTTTCCCGCAGGCAGCCGCGGGACGGGATTCAGGAGGAACCAGCCCCCGGAGCTGGCTGTGGGGGGTCGGGGCATCGCACAGGGACTTTGTAGGGTCGTGGCAGCCGTAGAGGCAGAGCAGAGCGGGTTTTGTCTGCCCAGGACGGGTGGCACAGTGCTGTGCGTGCAGTGTTTGCTGAGCTGAGCTGCTGGGACACTGCCGTGCCTTCTCTCCCGGCTGTTCTGCTTCTCCTCCTGGCTGTGGTCAGGCAGCAGAGCCCCTCTGCATCCCCCAACTCTGCACCCCCCCCTCTGCATCCCCAACTCTGCATTCCCCCCTCTGCAT
>WBNO01008097.1:112959-156501 GCA_013400575.1 Peucedramus taeniatus | reverse complement strand
GGGGATGCCGCGCGCGGGCGCTAACGCCGCTCTCCGCTCTGCAGACGGACGGTCCGGAGCGCCGGGGATAAGTCACTTGGCCAAGGTGACTTCGCAGCCGAGCCCCAGCTCCGAAGTCCCGGCTCCAGCCCCTGCCCTGCCCGCACCGGCTCTCCCGTGGCCAGCGCTTCTCCTGCGAGCACCTGCACCCCGCTTTGCCCCGCTCCTGGCTGCCCGGCCGGCGGGGACCGCGCTGCCTGCCTGCCCGGGACCGGGGGATGGCCGCGGGGAGGCCGTGCACTGCTTCAGCGCCAGCACGCCCGCCGACAGGTCATTGTCTTCCAGTTCGTTCGGTACAACGACCGTTCGCATGTGCTTGTCCCCGGCGCGGGGACCGACCCGCGCTGCGGGGCCGCTGCTTGGAGCATGATGCCCGGCCCTGTGGCCGGAGATGGCCGAGATCCCCTGCCACAGGGTGCAGGGAGGGGCTGGCAGCCGTTCCCTCCCCGCCGCACACCTGGGGCAGGCTCCAGCCGCCTGCATCAGCCTCGCTCACCCGCTGCACTCCTGCTCCCGTGGGTCATCCTCGCGTCTGCCCGGAGCCGAGGGCTGGCTGTGCAGCGCTTGCTGCTGGGGCACTCCCGTGGGAGGCGTTGTAGAGGGCAAAGTTCTTAAGTTAAAGGATGCTGGAGACACAAAAGAGCATGTAAGTACCTGACCCCCTGCAAGATTTGGGTGCCAGCACCCGAGCTGGCAGTGGGGTGGTAGGAGAGACTCGGAGATGCTTGAGACCACTCGGGGGTCTGGGGTCCAGGGCGTGGAGGTAGAACCCGGTCCCACAAGTCGCTCAGGTGGGCTGGGAGCTGGAGAGGGCGGTGGGCAGGGCAGAGCAGGGCGGGTCTCTGTGTCTGTAGGTTCGGGGATGCTCCGCAGGGAGGGGCAGCAGGATCCTGGCTGCAGCACGGAGCCAGGGCACAGCCCCTCCCGTGGGAGAGGTGAGGGCTGTGCCCTGTCCCGGAGAACACCTCACCTGGCCTGGGCTGGCCAAGGAGCTCCTCTCTTTGAACCCCGCTGGAGAGGAGCCCGGCCAGCCTGTCAGGCATGGCTTGCTGCCTGCGCCGGGATGTCACGCTGACTTTTATGGGCAGTGAAAGTTTTTCTAGAGCAGCTTTCCCACAGATGGCAGTCCGGGGTGAGCACAGTGCTCAGCGAGCCCCCTTGCTGTGGGGAGCTCTCCCTCTGCAGGAGCAAAGCGCAGGCAGCCAAGGCTCTGGCAGCAGCAGGAGCGGCTGCTCCCTCCTTCCCTGGGAAACGCTGGTGCCTGCAGGCATGGGAGGGAGCCTGGAGCCCCCAGGGGAGTGGCCCTGGAGGTTTGGGGTCTGGTGGTGTGAAGGGCAGCAGCTTTGGGAGGGTTTGGAAAAGCAGCTGATGTGTGGCAGGGTCAGTCAGTGCTCCCCCAGCGTGTTTTCCTCGGTGCTTTATTTAGTGGTAACGTATCAGTGTTGTCTTCCTGAGAGCACAGAATGACAGGAACAAGGTCAGCCTCGATTTACCCCACACGTTCAATTCAGGTTACATTCTGAGGGTGGCAGACAGGTTTTAAAGTGTTGCAAGCTTCAAGGAATCATCTTTCCTGCGAGTGTCCGCTTGCAGCACGCTGCAGGCTCGGATGTACCTGCAGAGCCACGCATCCCTCTGCCAACTCCTGCTCCAGGGGGACAGCTCCTGTCCCCTGGGACACTGCTGCCTGATGTCCCCTCTGTAGCATCCCCAGGGCTGCTCTAGGAGCCCGACAGCTGCAGGAGATTCCATCTGCCGGGAACCACTCCCTGACGTTAGCTCCGGCCTCTCGAGCAGAATGAGGAGTGCTTCTGTGTAAAGTTAAATAACTCCTCGCCTGCAGTGCTTGCAATGCAGCACTGCAGCAGGGCCTGGAGCCCAGGATGCAGGGCTCTCGGGCTTGGCTCCGGCTGCGACGTGCCTGGGGAGTTGTTAGCACCGGCTTGTGTGGGAGAATAAATCAGCAGCTGAGGCGGCTGCAGAGAGAGGCCAATCCCAGACTGAGGGCAGCGTGTTCGAGTTAAGGTGCTGGGGCAGCTGGGGATCGCCTCGTAGCCGTGGGAAAAGCTGTGTCCCCTGGATTTTGTGCCCAGGGAAAGCTCTGCAGGGGTGGCTGAGGTCTGGGAAAGGGGAGGACAGCGCTTTGCTGGGCCGTGTCACATCTCAGCCATGCCACATCACACAAACGGGACGGGGCAGTGCTGGGATGGGGATGGGGAGCGGGGCTGCTCCTCTGGCCAGGACCAGAACATCCCTGTGCTCCCAGAAAGGATCTGTGGGGACAGCGGTGGCCCAGCTTAGCGCAATGCCAGTCCCTGCAGCCCAGGAGTGCTCAGCTGCAGCTGGGCTCCTACCTGCTCCTCTCTGCCTGCTCGTGGGGAGCCGAGGAGCGGGAGAGCTGCATCCTGCACTTTGAAGGTCATCTGGCAGCTCCGCAGGGAGCCGGGGCTCTCGCTGCTGGGCATGAGGGGGCTGCTCTGGAGGGCAGGGCAGGGCTGTGGGAGGGCGAGCGGGTGGCAGGCGGCCAGGACAGCCACGCTAATTACTGCTCCAGCTCCCGCCTGAAGAACAGAGCTCTGCTTCGCCTTGGCTTTTTTCTCCCCCTTTAAGGTCTAGCTGGAGGCCTGTGGATAACATGCAAATCAGGACTCTCATTTGCACGCTTTCTTCGTGGGGATATTCTGGTTCCCTTTGAACCCGCGCTGTCTCTGCGGGTGACCCAGCCCCAGTCCCTGCAGTCCCCTCTGTCACCGAGCCCTTCTAGGGCTGGGGACAGGCGCCTTTGTTCCTGCCATGGCAGCCTGCTATGCCAAAGGGAATGAGGGGTGGCAAGGCCCTGGCCTCACTCCCTGCTCCCCTCTCCCTGCCAGGTTTGCACATCTTGGCCATCGCCTTCGCCTTGGAGGTGTCGGTGGGGAAAACCAACACGGTCACGGCTCTGAATAACTCCAATGTCCTGCTGCCCTGCGTCTTCAGCACCTGCATAGGCTTCCAGGACCTGGTCTTCACATGGTATTTCAACTCGACAGAGAGGGTGGGTGGCTCTCTGGGCTCTGCCTCTGCTTTCCTGGCAGGTCCTGTTGTGCTTCCCCGGCGCAGCTCGGCACTGCAGTTCTCACAGTTCCCTTTCTCCTCGTCCTTCTCTCCGAGTGTCACCAGCTCTGGGGGGGACAAGGCTGTGCCAAGGGGTGACTCAAATACCCCAGAACATCGTGCTTTTGGCACAAAGCTGTTCTAGATTTGCTGCTGCCCACAGGCTCATTTGTTTTCATAAATTGGCTGTTCAGGTGCAAATCTGCACTTAGGGCAAAATATGGTTCATTTCCTCTTCCTTCGCTTGCTCTGAAATATGAAAGGTTCTGTATAGATTTGCTTCCTGCTGGGAATATTTGGCTCCTCAGTTCCTCAGCAGGAGGGCTGGTTTGGAGCAGTTCTGGCCAGCAAAGGAGCTCGCTTTCTCTGGGGATCTCCCATTTTTTTCATGGTCTGTTCCATCTCTTCAGAACAGGTTGGATCTGCAGGATGTGCATCAGGTTCCTCTCCACGGCCATTCCTGCTTTAACAGGGTGAAATGGGACGTTTGGTGGGGGTGTCTGTGTGTGCAGAGCTGAGTCTGGGCACCATCAGGAGAACGTGAGCCTTTCCCTCACCCAGCTGATCCTGCCCCCCTGCCCCTGCAGATTTACCACGGCAAGATAAAGAACAAAGCCACGGAGCCCACCCTCATCTGGAACAACCCGCGGGTGGAGTTTGTCGGCTCCACCACCAAGAAGGACAACAACATCTCCATTGTGCTGAACAACGTGGAGTTCAGCGATGCCGGCAAGTACACCTGCCACGTCAAGAACCCCAAAGAGAAGAATGCCCAGCACAACGCCACCATCATCCTCACCGTGGTCCACAAGAGTGAGTGCTGGCCAGGGCATTGGGGTGGCCCTGGGCTGGTGGAAATGCCCACACACGGTGACAAGCTCCTGGGTTTGCTGTTGTGGTGGTGCACGGAGGTGGTTGTCATCTCTGGAAGCCTCGGGTGGAGGAGGTTATGGGTTATGAGTTATGGGTTATGGGCAATGGGTTATGGGTTATTGGTTATGCGTTATGGGCTATGGGTTATGGGCTATGGGTTATGGGTTATGGGTTATGGGCTATGGGCTATGGGTTATGGGTTATAGGTTATAGGTTATGCGTTATGGGTCATGCGTTATGGGTTATGGGCTATAGGTTATGGGTTTTTGGGGTGGGATGTGCAGCTGGGAGCTCCTCGTTCCCCTCCCGAGTCCCCTCAGCACCTTCTCTCTCACTGTTGTGGTGGTGCACAGAGGTGGTTGGCCTGGAGGCCTCAGGTCCTCCACCTGGAAGCCTCAGGTGGAGGAGGTTATGGGTTATGGTTATGTGCTATGGGTTATGAGTTATGTGCTATGGGTTATGGGTTATGGGTTATGGGCAATGCATTATGAATTATGGGTTATGGGCTATGGGCTATGGGTTTTTGGGGTGGGATGTGCAGCTGGGAGCTCCCCGCTCCCCTCCCAAGCCCCCTCAGCACCTCCTCTCCCGCAGTGGTGGAGACAGACAACACTGTGACGCTCATCATCGTGGGCGTGGTGGGAGGGCTCATCGGCCTCCTCATCCTCTTCATGCTCATCAAGAGGGTGGTCCTGTTCATCATCAAGAAGACGCAGGACGGGAAGTGAGTGCGGGGGTGCTGCCGTGGGGTCGGGGCGAGCGGGGCCGGGCTCGGGGGGCTGCCAGCTGCCCGTGCGCTCTCCCTGTGCAGGAAGGAGTGTTTGGTGAGCTCGTCAGGGAACGACAACACCGAGAACGGCCTGGCCGGCTCCAAGGCGGAACAAAAAGCACCACCAAAGGCATGAACGAAGCAGCGGCGCCCCGCGCCCGTCCCGCCCCGCCGCGGGAGCCCGGGCACGGGACGAGCCTTCTTCCCCTTTTGTTTTCTTTCCGAACTGCCAGCGCTTGAGACATGTTTCTATTACACACGTGCCTGCAACCTGCACTGCTTCTCGGACAAGGCTGCGGCTGCCGGGGGGACTGGGAGCTTCTCGCGGACTCGGACTGGGAGGCTGCTGGGGCAGAGGGAGCCGCCGGCTCCGCTCTGAGCACAGGCAAGAGGGTGCCGGGCAGGGCAGGGGCAGGGGCCGGGTGGGTGCCGTGCCTGGGGCCGGGTGCTGGGCACCGGGGCTCCGCTGGGTGCTGGCGGTGCTGAGCTGAGGTGGCTGGGAGCTGCTGCTGCTGCATCCAGAAGGTTTCTGGAGCAGGGCAGGGATGCTCGGAGCTGGCCGTGCAGATGGAGTGGCGCAGGAGGACGGGAGGAAGCAGGGCTGTGATAAGCACACTGGAGAACCAAATCAGTGACAGGCCCCTGGCTGTGCCTCGGTCACTCCCGCAGCAGGGCTGGCGGGGCTGGCCGTGTCCCAGGGCCATCCCTGCGACCAGGGGGGCTTCTCCCCAGGTCGCCAAGCAGGGAGCGCTCCCTGGCTTTGTGCTGCCCCCTCCCCTCTCTCTGGAGCTCGGCGCTCGGAGCAGAGATGCTTTTGATGCCGGTGCCAAGGCTGAACTCGTTACGTGGATGTTTTTGTATGAGATTCCCGGGGGGAAGCAGCCAATTGCGTTTCCCTTTCGCCGTGGCAGGGAGGGAGCACAGCCGAGCCCTGGCGAGGGGGGCCGGGCCGGGGCTGTGCCACCGGCCCGCTGGGCAACCCTGGGCAAGTTGCTCTGCCTCTCCATGCCTCAGTTTCCCCATCTGTAAAATGGGGACAAAAATACTGCTCTACCTCACGGGGTGGGTGTGAGGTTTCCTGGGCTATGATGAGGAAGTGCTTTGGGATGAGGGGTGCTGCAGAAAGCCAGGGGGGATTTGTGAGTGGATTCACAAGGGCGAGACACGAAGTGAGCGAGCTGCATCTGAGGTTGAGAATTTCCTTTAAAATGTGATTTGTTCCCTATTTCTCCAACTTGTGGGTGTCTGACAGTGAAGCTGCAGGACAGGCAGCTCCCCTGTCCCTGCAGTAAATTGGGATTCACAGCTGAGCCATGGTTTGCTCTGGGGGCTTGTGCCCTGCGGGAGTGCAAGGCAGGTGAGGATTTGGTGGCCAAGATGAACAAGGAAAGGCTGGGTGCCACTTTCTCTGATGCACAGCGGGCTGGTCACCCCAGGCTGTGCCTGGGGGCAACCTCTGGAGCAGGGCCATGTGCTCGGGACAGGGGATAGGTACTGGCCCCCAGGCAGGTTCCCTTGGCTGTTGATAAGACAGACAAGTGGGAGTCAGGACTTTGATCTCTCTGAGGGTCTGTGGGACCCTGAGGCAAATCACTTGACCTCTCTGCGCTTCTGTCCCCACCTGTAAGTGGGGACAGTGAGTCTGAGCTACCTCTCAGGAGGCGTGAGGCGCCCTGCACGGCTCTGCCACAGCCCCGGGCTGGAAGGCGCCCTGGTGCCAGGCGTTGTGACACGCCACCGCCACCTGTGAGAGCCCGGGAGGAGCCCTGAGACCTCCCAGTCACCCCGAGAGACCCCCGGCCCGCCCTTGGAGGAGCCCTCCCGCGGGGGAGGACAGCGAGGCGAGGAAGGGAGTTTTTTAAAGACCTATTTTTAGCTGTCCTAACCTGTTGGCCTTTTTTAGCCGGCGCGTGGACGCGGCTCCACGTCCCGCCGGATATGCAATGCTGCACTATGCATGGATTTCTCCTCTGGCTTGACGGGAAACGGCCACACGAGCAGATTTAGGAACTTAACCCCGTGTGCTCCGGGGGAGCGGGCTGCCCCGGGGGCTTGTGCCAGCACCGGCGGGGTCCCTGCTGTCACCAGGGCTTTGGGGAGGCTGCAGAGGCTTTCCGGGGTATTTCGGGGAGGGGATGCTGCCACAGACACGTGTGTGTCCAAGCACATGTGAAGCTGCGTGGGAGGAACCTGCGTGTAAGCACAGGGGGGGTGCGCCGGGCTGTGTGATGACTTACAGCACATCTTTGCACTGTAGAGGTTTAGTTAGCTTTGCCTTGAATGAAATAAAGTTTACGTTTACTAGAGAAACTCGGTGTTCTTTGGGGTTGTTGTGGGTGTTTGTTTGGGTCTGGGGGGTGACTGAGTAAAAATAACCCCGTGAGGAAGCAGGACAAAGGCTCGGGGGGCTGTGTGAAAAAACAAATTCTTTCCTTTAATGGGAATAGGGGGAGGCTGTAGAGCACAAACATCATTTCTCTCTGTACAACAGGAGTGAGCTAACAGCAGCTTGGCCCCCCAGGAGCCATCCTGCCACAGCGGGGTCAGCACAGGGCAATAAATTAATCTTCCTCCGGAAGGGAGCTGGAGCCAGTGAGATTCCTTCACGGGATCAGTGGCCGCCACTCTGAGTCACCCTTCGCCTCCTTGGCTGGGCTCTGGCCCCTAAATCACAGCTGCCAGCGAGGGTTTGGGAGCCTCTGCTCACCTTCCATGCCTGGAGACCCACGGCCCTGTTGCTGCCAGAGCAAGGGCAGAGGGATGGGAAGGGAGGCTCGGGGCGAGGAGCGACCTGTTCCTGCAGGTCTCAGAGCTGCGACTGCGAGGGGAGAGAGGCACAGAAGGAATTGAAAGCTTTGAAAGGGCAGCCAAAAGCAGGAGGAAGTAGCTGTGTGCTCAGGGAGGCAGCTCAGCCGCAGGGAGCTGCCCGTGCCCCCGGGCAGGATGGCACTGACCCTGCGCACGGCGTAGATCCAGTCGAGGTAGGCACGGACGCTGGTGTAGACGCCGGGTGTGCTGGGGGTCCCACAGCCCTGGCCCCAGCTGACGATGCCCACGACCTGCCAGTGCCCGCCCGAGTACAGGAGGGGCCCGCCGCTGTCCCCCTGCCAAGGACAGACCCTCAGAGCCACAGCCCTCGCAGCAGCCGTCCCCAAAACAGCTGTTCCCTCCAAGGAGTCGTGCCACGGGTGGGCACGGAGCCGCCCAGCCCCGTGTCCAGCCCAGGCCCTCACCTGGCAGGTGTCCACGCCGCCCTGGGGCAGGCCGGCACACAGCATCCTGTCGGTGACATCGCCGTGGTAGGCGGCCAGGTTGCAGCTCTGCTCGTCGATGAGCTCCACCTCGGCCTGCTGCAGGCGCTCCGACAGCTTCCCTGGGTGACACACGGCCTCTCAGAGGGACCCAAGCAAGGAGGGACCCCGTGCTGGGGAGCTCTGCCGTGTCCCTGTCACCCCCACACTGTGCCACTCACCGTGCTCCTCTGTGTAGCCCCAGCCGATCACCCACAGGGGGGTGCCCGGCACCAGCTCCTCATCGAAATAGGGCAGGCAGATGGGCTTGGTGCTGTCTGCAAAGGAGACGTGAGGGGGGCTCGCAGGGAAGGGGCCCAGAGGGGCTGGGGACAGCCACCAGCCGGGCACCCCACCCCCTGCTCCTGGAACGCCACCACGCCGGGCATCGCCACCCCAGCCCAATGCTCAGTGCCAACAGGGGACACACTCGTGCCACACTCGTGACTCCTGCCCCGGGCACGGCTTTGCCAGGCCCACCTGAGTCGTGCACGGGGGAGCGCAGCTTCACCAGGGCGATGTCGTTGTCCTTGGGGGACGCGGGTGTCACCTCCGCCAGGAACACCTTCTCCACGGCGATGGTGGCAGCGCCCGACAGGAGGTCGGAGCCGGCCTTGACACGCCAGCTCTGGATGATGGGGTTGTTCCTGTGCGCAGACAGCGCTGTCACCTCTGTCCCCCCGCGGGGACAGGCACAGAGCCCTGTGCGAGCTGTTAATTACAGAGATTCGAGCAGCTCGGGGCCCGCGGGGCGCTGCCCACTCACTTGAAGCAGTGCGCGGCCGTCAGCACCCAGCCGGGCCCGATGATGCTGCCCCCGCAGATGTGCTCCTTCCTGTACTGCAGGCTCACCTGCCAGGGCCACGCCTCGATGGCAGCCGGGCTGCCCCCCAGCACCCGCGGTGTCCGCACGCTCTGCCCGCAGTCTGGCAGGGGACACGAGGGGACAGGGCAAAGGGAGCTTCCCCGGGACAGGGACAGGGCAAAGGGAGACTCCCCAGGACAGGGACAGGGCAAAGGGAGACTCCCCAGGACAGGGACAGGGCAAAGGGAGACTCCCCAGGACAGGGACAGGGCAAAGGGAGACTCCCCAGGATAGGGACAGGGCAAAGGGAGACTCCCCAGGACAGGGACAGGGCAAAGGGAGCCGCCCCAGGACAGGGACAGAGCAAAGGGAGACTCCCCAGGACAGGGACAGGGCAAAGGGAGACTCTCCAGGACAGGGACAGGGCAAAGGGAGCCCCCCCAGGACAGGGACAGAGCAAAGGGAGACTCTCCAGGACAGGGACAGGGCAAAGGGAGACTCTCCAGGACAGGGACAGGGCAAAGGGAGCCCCCCCAGGACNAGGCTCAGGGTGCCAGGACCCCACATCTGTCACCCCTCATCCCCAGGTTTGCTGGAAGGGCTCCAGCCATCCCCTGCCTGCTCCAGCCCCTGGGATAATTAGTTTAATCAGCGTAATTTGCTGGTAAAGGTAAACTCATGCAGGCAGCTGGGTAAGCCTCCCTTGGGTGTTTCATTGCTGGGAAGTTTGTGCTGGCTTAACGAGGTTAGGAGTAATTAAATCCATCTTTCCTCGTGCAAACACTGGGGAATGGGCTGGGGATGGAGCCACACTCCCACGGGGTTGTGCCAGGAGCAAGGACTGGAGCAGGACGAGGCCCCAGTGCCCACAAGGTCCAGCCACCACCGTGGTACTTACTGGAACAAAAGAGTGACACGACCAACCCCGAGAGGCATTTCCTGCGGGAGGAAGGAAAAGAGCTGGGTTTGGCTCCTCTGCCAGGCACCACAGGCTCCTTCTCCACACAGTCCCCACTCACCTGCCCGGCTCAGGCACCTGGAGGCTCCCGTTGCTCAGCACGACCTCGCGGGGAGGCAGCGGCTGCCCCGCGCTCACCTCCACGCCCTGGAAAGTTGGGGTGCTGGAAAACAGGGGGGGACAGGGCTTCAGGGGTGGGGGAGTGTGGAGGTGTGGGATGTAGGAGAATAGAGGTAGCGATAGAGGTAATCTCACCCCTAAGGAGTTGTGGCTGCACTAACTATCAAGAATTAGGAACAGGACTGCACTTAGTGGGCCACAGCTATGTCCAGTTAGGATGGGTGTTATAAAAGAGTGGGTTGGCTGGTTGAGAAGGTAGTTAGTGTTAGAGTTTGTTGGCTGTGCTGTGAGGAGGAAGGGTCAGGTGGCCGTGAGAGGAGCAGTGAGGGCTGTATGTACTGTGAGGGACAGGAAGGGTTAGGCAGTTGTAAGAGGGACAGGAAGGAATCAGAAGAGCAGTAAGGAGGTAACAGAGAAGGAGTCAATGTTATGAGGAGCTGCCTGTGAGAAATCACTGAGAAAGTATGGAAGTTTTACAATATGATAACAACAGGGGAGGACAGGCACTGCTGCCTCAGCACCTCGGGAGCCTGGATCCCATAGGAAAAAGGGGTTTCTGTGGGACAGGGATGCCAAAGTGGGGATGTCACAGCCCTGGAGGGCCCAGGAACAAGAGCAACTGAAGGAGGGGAGAGTGCTGCCTGCTATGAGGAGGTGGCTCTGGGAGACCTCAGGGGGGTCCTCGCTGCTGTGGCATTTGGGATCTGTGTTCAAAGCCTCAATCCTGACTCTTTGGGCCTGGAAAATGCCAGGTTTGGCTCAGTCTGGGCTCCTACAGTGGCTCAAACATCAGAACCCATTTTAAAAGGGAAGTGCAGGGCCCTGAGCCTCCCTCCCCAGGTGAGCTGTGTTGGCAGCCTGGGCTGCAGGTGGGGGGCATGGAGGCAGGGCAGGAGCAGGGCAGGGTGCCCGTGGGCTGGGACAGAGCAGGGCACAGCACTCTGCTCTCACAGGAGGCTGCCAGGGCTCCGAGCCAGCTCCTGGGGACTCACAGAGTGCTGAGCAGGGACTGAAACCATTAGTGCAGAGCTCAGAGTGCTCCACAGATCAGCAGAGCCCCGCTCCAGAAGAGCTTTTAAGGAAGAGGGAAGGTGAAGCAGGGCAAGCAGCTGGGTACCTGCTGTAGCCCATCTGCTCACAGGCAGCTCTGGCCAGCGCCGGGGTGAAGTGGTCGTGGCACACACAGGACCAGGTTCCAGTGTGGCTCTGGAGCACCTGCAGGATGGATCTGTCTTTGGAAACACGGGCTGGAGGCAGACACAAAGTCAGCTTTGGCACAGGGTGGCTGCAGCAGCCCGGCCCCCCGAGCTCTGGCGGGGTGTCCTGCACTCACCCCCGGCTGGTGGCCCCTCGGGGACCCACTGGGGACAGTTGGCCTCGTCCTCGCCCTGCAGGCAGTCCAGCTGCCCGTCACACACCTGCTTCAGCGGCACCAGCTTCAGGGGCTGCTTGCAGAACAGGTAGTGGTGGTCCAGGTAAATCTTCACTGGAGGGAGAGGGAGGGCTCAGGGAGAGCTCCAGCTCCTGGGCAGGCTCAGGGGGAGCAGCAAGGAGCTGGGTCTGTGTTTACTGAGCCGTGGCCATGGGGAAGGAGGGGAGAGAGATCAGGAGCTGTACCCAGGAAGCCGATGGCGACCAGGCAGGCGAGGGTGAGCACCACGGCCAGGACGAGGATCCCGACCCGCTTGAAGGACTCCGATGCCCTGGAGGATTTGGGTCTCGTGCAGGGCCCTGCAACACACAAGAGCATGGCCCTGCATGGCCGGGCTCAGCCTGGCACCACTCATCTCTCCCAGCTCCCACCTCTGTTACCTCTGCCGTTGAGCCGCTCCGAGGCCGAGTCCTGCAAACCAGAGAGGAAAAGCATCCATGAGCTGGAACTGCAGGCAAAAAGCACTGGAGGGTAGGAGGGTCAGCTGTAGCCAGGGTAGTTGGCCCCATGGTGAGCTCACAGCACAAGGAGGGCAGCAGGGATGAGCAGGGAAACTGCCCCGAGGTGGCTTTAGAGCTGCTGTGAATGGGGGTGGCTCGTCCTGTGGTGACAACGCCCGGCTCTGGGTCACCCAGGGTCACCTGCAGCCTTGTTCCCAGACACCACCTGAGCAGTTCCAGTAACTGGCTCTCAGTGCTATAGAGTTACTGCCATTAACACACCTGAGGCTTAAAAAGTCACGGGTGTTGCGAAAGAGGAACTTTCTGATGTGCAGAGACACCCTGAGTCAAAATACACACGCCTGCGGGGCTGTGGCACAGGGCATGTCACAGCGACGGGGGATTGTGGCTTCAGCAGGGTCAGAAGCGGGTGGCACAGCCCGAGTGCTCCTGCCGGGCTGCAGCAGCACCGGAGGAACCAGCCCGAGCCGGGGAACCAGCGCTCCCGGGGCGGGGAGGGAGGCAGGGCTGTGCCGCTGCTAAGAGACAGGGTAAACACAGCCGGGGCTGGAGCGGGGATGACTCAGGCATCGATCCGCTTGAGCTCCTCGGAATTCTCCTCCTGTAACAACTCCTTAAACGAGAAACCCCCGGCCATGGGCGGGCAGGTGCTGTGAGCCCGTGCTCGGTGGGTGGTGGGTGGATTGAAGCCTTTGGGAGGGTTCAGGTGGGCACTGTCGGTGTCTGTTCCGTGTTTTCCAGCCGTGGTGGTGCCGTGCCACAGAGCAGCTGTTTGGAAAGGTGTTCCTGCTCCACTGAGCCTGCTCCCTTCCATGCCCTGCCAGCCCCAGTGAGCTCCTCTCTTCTATTGTTGCTTCTGGACTGTGCCACCACAGGTAAGACAAGATTTTTGCATGAGCAGAGGTAAGGAAGGTTAAACCTGCTGTGATAAACCCACAGATCCAGGTGCACGATCCAGGAGGGTTTGGGATTTAGAAGCCTCTGCTCCAAGAGCAGCACAGCTCTGGAGAAGATGGTGTTTGTCACATCAAAGGAGACCAGAGGTCCCTGTGCCACCCCAGGGCTCAGAGGCTTGGCAGAGCAGTGTGGGGGCACCGGGGATGTGGCACAGCTGAAGGGGGCTGTGTGCCAAGGTCAGAGGAGGGGTGAGCCCTCCCTGCCCGGGTGACCGTGCCAGGGCATGTTTAGCCCTGCACACACGCTCCTCCAGCAGGGTTTTACAGCAAGTGCCAAGCCATTATCCCTGGGCTGGCTCACAAATGCAGGCTGGCTTCATGAGCCAGGAACTGCTGCCTCCCTGTTGTGTCCCTGTAGAGTGGCTGGGGCTGCTGGTTTTGGGAACAAGCAGTGACCTGTGCAGGGGAGGACTGGGTCCTGCCTGGTGCCATGAGGCTGTGTCCCAGCACGCTGCTCTCTGGCTCCTTGAGGAAATGCCAGCAGCCTTTCTCCCAAAGCCAGGCTCAGCTGGCACCTGTGCCAAGTGTGGGCAGCTTGTGCCAAATTCCCCACCCCTGGACAGGCTCTGCTCAGCTCCTGGGGTGCAGAGCCTGTTCCCTGGGAGCAGGGAGCTGCTGGGAGCAGGAGGCCAGGGTGGGAAGGGGAGCCTGGGTCCTGCATTTCCCACCTCAGCTGCTCTTCCTGAGCCACCTCTCTGCAGAGAAGGGAAGAATTCCCAGAAGCCCAGGAGTTTTGTAAGGCTGCACCAACGTCTGCCAGCCCAGGGCATGTGGGGCTGGTCCTTCCTCATGCTGACCTCCTGTGTCACCAGGGCCTGGGCCGGGCACCACCTGGATAATGGGATCCTAACGGTTCCCTGTGGGAATGCTCCCAGGCCGTGATGGATCCTGCAGGCCCCACTGCAGCAGCACGGCTGCTCCTCTGTCCCCACTCTGCTCTTTTTGTCCCCATCATGTCATCCACTGCTGGGCTCCTTTCCAAGACACCAGGTCTGGTGTGGATGCAGATGAGATGGAGGATTATTGGGTTTTTTTGGTGTTTTTTTTCATTTTCTTCAGTCTATGAACCTCTTCTGTTTCAAAGGGATTCAGAGCTTGGAGCTGGCCCTTCATGGCTCCTCTCAAACCACACCAGAGCAGGAGCTGCACTGGTTAAATGCAAAGCAAGGCGAGGGCAGTGCAGGCTCCTGCGTGGAGAGCAGGAACATGATTTCCTGCAGAACTCCATGCTACCGTGACTAATTGAGCTCCCTTGCTGCGTTCTTCGTGTCACCATGGCCATCCCAGCTGTGCCAGTGCCAGCCCAAGAGCCATGGAGTTCTGCCGAACCTCTTCCCCCCTTCCAAGGGGGATCCGTGCTGGGGGTGCAGGCTGAGCTGAGCTGGGCTTCATCCCTCCCTCGGGAGCAGGGGGGACCTTCCATCACCAAGCCAAGCTTTGCAGGGTGATCAGATCCTGGGGGTGATCACATTCCAACAGCAATCAGATCCCAGGGGTGACCAGATCCTGAGGGTGATCATATCCCGAGGGTGATCACATTCCAGGGGTGACCAGATCTCGAGAGTGATTATTTCCCGAGGGTGATCACATTCCAAGAGTGACCAGATCCCGGGGATGATCGCATCCCGAGGGTGATCACATCCCGAGGGTNTCACATTCCAAGAGTGACCAGATCCCAGGGGTGACCAGATCCCAGGGATGATCGCATCCCGAGGGTGATCACATTCCAAGGGTGATCACATCCCGAGGGTGACCAGATCCCGGGGATGATCGCATCCCGAGGGTGATCGCATCCCGAGGGTGATCAGATCCCGAGGGTGATCACATCCCGAGGGTGATCACATCCCAAGGGTGACCAGATCCCGAGGGTGATCACATTCCAATGACAATCAGATCCCAGGGGTGACCAGATCCCGAGGGTGACTCCTTGGCTGCGGGGATTTGACCCGTGGGTGTGTGCAGACACTGCAGGGAGGGCATTCCCCACCCCGGAGGGGTTGATGTCCGGGTGTGCTGATGCTGGAGGGTTTTGCAGTGCCCGGCGAGCCTGGTCATACGTGTCTGCCCTCCTGGGGAAGTGTCTCCCTCCCAGGGAGGGACTGCATGCCAGGCTGGGGTTTGGTGGCCGTGGCTTTTCCTGCGCAGGGCGCTGCAGGTGTGTCCCCTGTGCTGAGCAGAGGCACCGGCAGCGCCGCGGTGGCTGCTGCGCTGGGGGGTTGGGAGGGCCTGGCTCTCCCCCAGGCGGTGCTCAGGAGTGGGATAAAACCCTTCAGGAGATCCGGTTCCCCTTGGCACGGGGGACGCTGCCTTGCTTGTCTGCTGCCCGGGCCGGGAGAGGGAAAGGCAGCCCCAGAAATGTGGGAGCGAGAGCTCGGGGAGCACCCAAGCGCCCTGTCCAGCCAGGGAGGGGGGTGAGGAACAGGGAGAAAACCTTTCCTTGGCTGCTGGGGAGCAGCAGCTCCTTGGGCATGGGCTGCCCCATCCCCTCAGCACCGCCCGGGCAGGGAGCACGGCCGGGCACGGGGCTGGTGCCCATCCCGGGATGGGGGCAGCGCGGGCAGGGACTCACCATGTCCGTCCAGCTCCGGCGTGCTCCTTCCAGCCGCGGAAACCCGGCAGATGTCCCCGGTGCGGGACAGGGGAGGCTGCGGCTGCCCTGGAGCCGCCGGCGATGCTCCCGCAGCCTGCGCTCTGTGCCCACGCCGCGCTCACTCTGGGGCAGGACCGCCCCGGCCCTCCTTAAAACCCACAAGGGGAGTTGTGAAACAGGAATTCTGGTTTGTATTGTAATAGAACACCGGTCTATCAGCAGCACCATCACCTGCGGTAATCTCCCGAGCATCTGCCACCGCAGGTGACTCACCTGCGGGGCTGCTGTCACCAAATAGCTTATCAGAAGTGAACGGACTGATTTTTCCTGCTCCTCCTGATGATAAGAGGATCCACTGCCATCCCGCTCTTTGTCCGGCTCTTCCGCGTTGCGCTGGGCTGTTGTCAAACCGAGGTTCGAGTAGGTGGAGGAGGAAAGGAGGAGAGTTTGTGCTCTGGGTCACTCGGGCTGTGTGTCCCCGCCAGGGCCGGGTCAGGGCTGGCGGGGCTGGGGGAGGTCACAGGGAAGGCGAGGATGCCCAGGGGAGGTTACCCCAGGCTGCAAGGGGGGCACCACGGGGTGATCTCAGGGCTGGCTGAGGGTCACGGATCTGTGATTATCCAGGAATAACCAGTCCCTCTGGGACGGAGCCGTTTGCCTTAGGCTGGCAGGATGGGAGGGAGGTTGAGGTGTGCAGGAGCAGAGTGAGGGTGCCCCAGGGAGCGGGCTGGGGTCGGGGAGGCTGCTGGCTGCCCTCTGCACACTCATGCTGGAGGTGCTGGGTGTGCAGGATGTGCCGAGCAGCTAATTACCCCCTTGTCCCGTGGAAATGCAGCTTTCCCAACGCCCCTGCTGCTGCCAGCGGGAGACTGCAGAGCACCCACGACCTGACGCTCCTCAGGGAGCTGTGCCACAGCTGTGCCAGCTCACCCCTGCCAGCAGGGATCCTGCCCGCTCCCACAGCCTGGCTGGGCATCCACCTGTGTCTCTGCAGGTAAGGGGCACCCTCCCCACACTGACACTGAGGATCAGCCCCCTTGGGAGGAGTGGGAACCTCAGCCCTTGTGGTCCATGCAATGCCCCAGGGATGTGGGATGTAGGGTCAGCCAGAGGCTGCCTGTGCTGCTGTGGCAGATTTCAGCTTGAAAAAATGTTTTACGGGCTGCAGCAGTGGGTCCCTGAGCACCTGGCAGGTCCTGGCAGCCTCCCCAGAGCATCCCGGTGCCAGCCCTGCTGCCGTGGAAGGGAGAGCAGCCCAGGAGCAGGAGCAGCCAGTCCTCCTTTGAGGATCCGGAGGTTCTGGGGACGCAGCTCAGCTCTGCAGGTGTTGTGTCACAGCCCCGAGCGCCCCCGGGCCTTTGCTTCCTGGAGTGCGGCTGCCTTTGCCTTCCCTGCTCCCGGATCCGGGCATGGCACAGCTTTCCGGGCATCCGCTGGGGTCAGGCAGAGGTCGGGCCGGGCTGGCCCAGGGCTCTGAGTGACCGCCAGCATCCCCGAGCCACAGGGACACACCCCCATCCCTGTCCCCTCCCGGGCAAGGAGCGGTCCCAGCCGCTGGGGGCTGCGATTCCCGCTGTGTCCTCTGTGTTCTGCACCCCGCAGGCCCCGGGCATCACCGCTGCTCCTGGCACCGAGTGCTCACCTGGGCAGGGCTGCTCAGGGCTTGGCTCCTGCCCTGGCCGCCCAGTGCCACTGATGAGGGACACGGCAGGGTCGGAGGCCATGCCTGGCACAGCAGCAGGAAGCAGGGAGGAGTTCTGCCCAGTTTCCAGCTGTTGAGGGTCACAGCTGTTTGTCACTTTTCCCTGCAACCACAGGAGGGGCTTTTCCCTCTTTCTACAAACAGGAGCTGATTCCCAAGTGACGCTCTGGTTTGGGACTTTGAGGAGATGATCAAATAGAGCTGTAAGTGCCTCATTCTGGGACGGGGGGCAGCTGCTGAGGGTCACCCCTGTCCCTCCCTGTCCCCTGGGGTCCTGCCTAGGTTCTGTGTGGGGCATTCCCATCTTCTGACTGCTGGCCTTGCCGGGAGGTGGCAATGAGGGGACACGGCCCCTTGGGCACACTGCCAGAGCTGGACACACCTGTGTCCAGGGTGTCCCTGCCCCTCAGGCTCCCAGCACTCCCAGTTCAGCCCCTTCCAGCAGCGGGAGGGCAGAGCTGCCCACGCAGGGCACGGCGATGTGCCGTCGGTCGTGTCTGCTGCAGCTCCTCTGCTTTCTCCCTGCAAACCAGTTGGACCAGTGGGCCAGGACTGGTGCCCAGCCTTTCTGTGTCACCAGGAGGCAGGGGACAGGCAGGACGTGCCAGCTCCAGCACAGACAGGGCTCTGCAGCAGCAGCTCCAGGCCGGGATAACCAAGAGCAGCTCCTGGCACATCAGCGGGACATGGACCCCAGGACAGGTGAGGCCCTTTCCCCCTCAGGGGCAGAGGTGGGGTGTTCATGGTGTGGGTAGTGCTTTGGTGACCTTCCTCCCCTCTGCCCCGTGAGCTGGGGCTGGTGTGGCTGTGCCCGAGCAGCGCCATCCCCTGGGATGGGGGATCCCTGCTCCAGGGGGTGCCAGGGCAGGGACGCCTCCCACGCACGGCACGGGGCAGGGCCTGGGCACGCCGCCGTCACCCTCCCACGGGCAGTGGGCGTGGGGACGGGGCAGTTTCGGCAGCCGGCTGATTCAGGGAGGCTGTTGCACCACGTTCCTCCTGCCCCAGCTCCTGCCGTGAGTCACGGCTGCTGCGGCTCCCTGACCTCGCCCTCACCGGGGGTCCCGCGGCTCCGGCAGAAACATCGGCCACCCACCTACCCTGAGCCCTGCCAGGAGGGCCGGCTGGAAGGGCGAGGACAGGGCAGGGTTCCCAGGCGAGCCCTGGGAGCTGTGGCCGGCGCTCTGCGGCCCCCGGCTGTTTGTCCGTCCCGCAGGTGGAGCGGGTGCTGCGGGCTGCAGGGCGCCCTGGGATCGTGCTCACTGTGTAAACACCGTGACCACAGGGGAAATGTTCTCACTCCGCTGGCATCTGCCTAAATTTAGCTGCTCTTAGGTCATCCCTTTCCTCTGCCTCCGGTGCCGCATTGAATCCCGTCCCTGTGCCCTCCGCTGGCCGCGCTGCGGGGCAGTGCCCAAACCCCGTGCCCTCCTGGCACAGCCCCAGCAGAGCTGTCCCCACAGGAATCGACGCTCAGTGGCTGTGCCGGGCACCTTGGTGTCCTGACAGTTCCGGGAGCGTTGATCGGTGCTGGATTTTGCCCGGCCCCGCTCACGGAGGGGAGGGATGGAGCGGGGCAGAGCCCGCACAGCCCCGCACGGCCCCGTCCGTGTCCCGTGCCAGCCTGGCGCTGGCGGCAGCCGCTGCTCCTGACAAAAGCATCCTCTAGAGGGAACTGCTAGCCCAGAAATGGCTCCAGCGCCACCAGAAAGGAGCATCACCTCACGAGGGCGTGAGCGGGACCAGCAGTGCGGATACAGCATGGTCAGGGTGGCCACCTCCCCTCCCAGTGACCGTCCCACCTGGCAGCTCACCTGGGGACAGCCGTGGTCTCCGTCATGGGGCTTTGGGACAGCAGAAATCTCTGTGCCACAGTGCTGGCAGCCTGGCGGGTGCAGTCCCTCCCCGCCGTGGGGACAGCACATGCTGGAGAGTCGTACCCCCAGCCCCGGGTGTCCTCTGCCCTGCAGGGGACAATGGGGACCCCCAGCCTCCCTCTGCAGAGCCCCTCCTTCCTCTGCTTTCCAGGACAAGAGCCCGTCAAGGTGATCGGGGTTGTCTTGGGCATCGGGCTGGCCCTGCTGATCCTGGCCAGTTTTGGCTACACCTTCATCCGGTGGTACCGGAGGGGGCACTGCCAGCACCGTGAGTACGGCAGGGGACAGGGGGACAGGGAGGGGACAGGGCAGAGGGGGCTCGGAGCAGGGGGCTGCACGGACTGGGGTGTGAGGAGCATGGGAGATGGGAGCCCCTGGAGCAGGGGGCTCTGGGCTCACTCTGAGGTGAGGAGGGGGATGCACAGTGATGTCCTGGGGCTGTCCTGCTGCCTGTCCTGCCCGTCCCCACCCTGCCACTCATGGCAAAGCAAGGTTGGGTTCACAGCAACACATGGCTCTGACACCTCTCCCTCCTCTTCCTCCTGCCTCCCCAGGGCCTGACTTTGTCTTCAACCTCTACCACTCGCGGTGAGTGACACCATGGGGGGACATGGGGCAGGCTGGCAGCTCCCTTTGCGCAGTGCCAAGGTGTCACACCCCCTCCCCAGTCCCAAATCCACCCAGTTCTGCTGCTGGCAGGGGCTGCAGGAGGACAGACAGCCTGGTGACCTCTCTGCTTTCCCTGCAGTGGCCTGGGGTCAGTGGCACTGGAGCTGGTGCCACCGTTCAGCATCAGTGGCTCGCTGGGCACCTCGGGCAGTGGCTACGAGCCCTTCCACAACCAGGGGCCGTGAGGTGAGAGCTGGGCTGCTGAGCAGGTAGGAAGGACATCCCCTTGTGCCCCCCTGCCCCCCAGTGCTGTGCCCCAAAGCCTCCGTGCTGCCTCGTAGCCCCTGGGCATCACAGCTTTCCTCAGGACAGTCCCAAGGTTTTTCCAGCAAAAGTCCTGCCTGTGGCTCTGGGTCTTCAGAGGCTTTCCCTGAGCTCTGGTTTTGGTTTCTGCCCACACAGGTTTGGTTTTTGTTTCCATCCAGCTGTCCCTGGGATGGGATGTGTGGCCAGGGACAGAGGGATGGGGCTGGAGCCCGGCTGCTCTTGCAGAGCTTCCTCTCCCTGCCTCTTACTCACAGCCTGGCACCAACAGAAAAAGCAACCAAAACTGCCCAGGGGAAATTCCTCTGTTTTCACTTCTGCAAGAAACAGCCCCTGAATTTGTTGGATTTCGACCGAAATGGCAACAGTGCTGTTTGTGTTGCTAAAAAAGCTTCACAGAATCGTTGGGGTTGGAAGGGACCTCTGGAGACCATCTGGTCCAACCCTCCCCTGCCCAAGGCCACCTGGAGCAGGTGACACAGGAACACAGCCAGGTGGGTTTGGAGGGAAACCCCACCAATTCCCTGGGCATCTCCTGCATCTGCAGTTCTCTCACTGGCCCTCTGCAGCCACGGGAGCACAGGAGGTGCCTGGGACAGCACCGGTGCAGCCTCCCCTTGCTTGGGACGGAGGAAGAGGATGCAGCCTGATCCCAGGATTCCTCAACACCGATCCTGAAGAAAGCAGCCACGTTCCCCACGGCTCAGAGACCTTCCTGCACCCCCAGAGACCTGGCACCAGGCTGCTCCTTAGGGAACCAGCTGAGCAGGAGCCCCAGAACCAGGGGACTGGATTTGTGCAACTGCAGAAAACACTGTGAGGAAAGAGGAAATCTGTGTCAGACCTCCTCCTCCTCCTCCATCCAATATCTGCACCAACATGGAAGCTGGTTCTCCGCACTCCCAGTGCAAGGAAACACCTCAGAAAGCCCCTGTGGAGTTTCTCCTGGGTTTTTTGTGCTCGTTGCCTTCAGTCTCAGCAGAACAAGTGGCTGTGGAAGTGCCTGGAGCACAGGAGCAGCCATGGGGAGATTCTGTGGCCACAGAGAGGGGCCCTGCTTGCCCAGCAGGGGCTGGCAAGGCACAGGGGGCCTTGGGAACATTTCTTTACAAGTTTCTCTCAGAAGAAAAACAAAGAAAAACGCGTGAGAGCCACGTGGTTGTGTGTAGGGAAACCAGTGAGGACAGAGTGGGATTTCCAGAGAGTCAGAGGGACCGGCTGTGCTTTCAGCTATCAAAGCTAAACCCTGTGGTCTGCGGATTTCTCCTGGCTGAAAGGAGATCTCTGACTGCCCGTGGAGAGGGGAAATGGCACTTCCTCGGGGCTGGGAGCCCTCCGTGGTGAGCTGGACCCGGCAGAGCCCAGTGTGACGTGGGATCCAGCTGTGGGGCCTGACGTCAGCGGCGTTTAAGAGAAAAACAATGAAAAAAAAGCCATGTTTTTGATGACTCCGTTTTCCAGAGGAAGTTGAAAAAAATAAAAAAGAAAGCAAAAAGCTCAAACCCCCAAAATACGCAGAGGCAGAAGAGATGGGGCCAGTAGAGGGGCAGGAGGAGGCTCCCAGTGTCCTCCCCATCCCTGTGGGATGCAGGGATAGATCTCACGTGTGAGCAGCGCCACGTGTGATGTAAGAGAAGGAAAGACAGCCAGGATCAGCCCCCTCTTCCTGCCTGAAAATAAAACCAAAAACCCTTCACCTGGAAACCACATTCCCCGATGAGGACGGAGCAGTTTCCACCAGCAGTTTTCCTTCCCACTGTGAAGGTTCCTGGAAATGGAGTGACTTCTGGAAAAACTTCCCTGCGACCTGGAGGGTGGCCCAGGATGAGCTGCAGGTGAAACATCATCCTGTTTCCATTCTGATGACAGCTGCTCACAGCATCACAGATTCAATCAGTTTGGAAAAGACCTCTGAGATCATCGAGCCCAACCTATGGCTGAGCCCCACGTTGCTGAGCAGAGCCCTGACTGTTCTTTCCTCCACCCCTGGGTTTGGTTTGTCCTCCTGTCCTTCCCTGCTGCTGTCCCATGGGATGTGCGTCCCTGTGGGATCACTGTGAGCAGCCCAGCTCCTTTTCCCTGCTGCTCCTCTGGTGGTTGCTCCCACAAATTCCCCAGGGAGAACCACCCAGGAACTCAGGTGCGTGAGGAGCTCCTGGAGAGCTGGCTTGGTTCTCCTTTTCCCACCTGTGATGTGGAAATGCCCTTCCCCACATGAGGCAAAGGCACATTGCCTCTTGCTGATGGGGAACCTCCCAATCAGGAAACAGAAAGTTCATTTTGGCCTTAGGAGAGGATGAACAGACAAATGGACTGAATAAATAACACCACATCCTTTCTGTATTTACAAATTAAATGCAATAAATAATGTCTGTATCCGACAGTGGCAGGACACAGACCATAGTGTGGGTAGGACTGCCCTGGCTCAGGCTGGGCTCTCAGGTGCATCCCATATCCTGCCCTGGGGCTCTCCCAGGGGGGCTGAGTGCTGAAGGGTCTCTGTAGGGTCAGGAAAGTCTCTGGGTCCATCCACGTGGGGTCAGGCAGGGCAGGAGCCCCATGCTGCCAGCAGCAGGGTGCTGATGTCAGCCTGACCTCTGCTCTCAGTCTCTGTGTTGTGAAAGGCTGGGATGGCACCAGGAGTGGGGACGTCAGCAGGAGCCCAGCTGGCCCAGGAAAGGGGGAAGTAGAAGCACAGGACTAGCCCAGGCCCTGAGGGTGACTCTGCACCCTGTGCTGGGCTGCTGGGGAGGGCAGACAAGACAGAGGTGTCTGCAGTGTATCCTTGGTGGCCTGCAGTGTATCCTTGGTGGCCCGAGGAGGTCGGGATGAGCCCCTCCAGCACAGCTGTCTCCCGTTAGCTGGGATGGCTGGAGGGATGCACTGGGGGCTGCCCACAGCAGGACTGGGGCAAAGTAGCCCCAGCAGTGGCTGAGCTGGTGCTCCTGGGCCATGGCCAGGCCTGGTACCCTGGTCATTCAGGGGGCAGGGGTAGCTTATCCAGTGGCAGACGAGGTAGATGGGTCTGAGCAGGGCTGGTGGCCCCCAGGGGATGGGTCACAGGCGGCTGTCCTTGCTGTCCCTGCTGAGCTGGCCCAGGGGCTCGCTGGGCAGCGTGATCCAGCTGGAGCTGAGGCTGGGGACGAGTGGCAGCGGCCCCATGAAGGCAGTGTTGTTGAAGATGTTCAGGTCGAAGGGAGTTTTCAGATCAGAGCTGGCTTTGGAGGTCAGTGGAGCACCTGGGGCTGCCCAGCTCAGCAGAGTGGGGGCTTGGGGCCCCACCTGGCTGGAGAAATCGCAGGCAGGAGTTCCCCTGGGAGCGAGGTCCTGTGTGAGGAGATGCTCGGGGCAGGACTGCTTCAAATACCCTTTGGACACAGCCAGCTCAGAGCACTCCATGTCCAGCACGGTGTGGGTGCTGCCCAGGCCCTGCACAGACCCTGCACAGCCCGAGGGGGGCTCTCCCTGGTCCGGGGCCCGCTCTGGCTCCACGGTGCCCTTGGACTGCTGCAGGTACCCCCGGAACTCCACATCCTCCTGGCCGGTGGCAGGGGACAGCCCTGGGCTGGCATTCCCGCTGCCAGAGGAGCAGCCAGCAGCAGGGCAGGGGCTCTCCAAGCCCACCCCACTGTCCTCAGCTGCTGTGGGCAGCTGCTGCCTGTAGCCCTGGGGCTGGGGGCCCGTGGAGCAGCTCAGGGAGGAGGAGGAGGAGGGGATGTGCAGGCAGATGCCGCTGTCGGTGCTGGTGCCGCTGCTGTCTCTGCTCTCTGGCCCCAGCAGGCCCCACTGGTCCTTGGGCCATGCTGGGAACTTCCAGCCCTGCTCCGGGGGCAGCTGGGCTGTGCTGGTGCTGTCGTCAGGGCTGCTGTCCTGCTGGGGATCCTTCTGGCACAGGAAGAGCTGCTGGATGGGGTCTGCATCCAGGCTGCCCGAGGATGGGGGCTCATGCTCCGCCCAGAGCGAGCTCTGCTTCATGAAGGACTTCTGGGAGGGAGAGAGAGAGGGGAGTGAGCTGTGCTTCATCCCTGGCTGGTGCCTTCCTCTCCCAGCACTCCTGAAGCCTGCACTCCCCAAGCCAGGCACTGCAGGGATAGTGCCAGGCCCCAAAGTGTGGCATGGCACTGTCCCTGCCTTACCAGGCCAGATGGTGTCCTCACAGGTTTCCTTATGTAGATACATGCCAGCAGAGCCCCCAGGAGCCCCAGCAAGAACAAGGTGATGAAGGAGGAGCTGAGGACGTTTGGGAGAAGCTCTGCGCTGCCTGCAAGAGAGAACAGGACTGGGTGAGGGGGAGAGGGGGATTCCTCAGTGCACACAGCACCCAGAGGCTGCCCTGGTGAGGACCCCCACACTCCCAGGGCCAGGAGGCTGGGGAGGGGTTAGCACCCCGTAGTTCCCCCCCTCCCTGGGTGGCACTCACTGTCCCTGGGGCCGGTGGTGACGCACTGCTCGCCGGAGCGCATGGTGAGGATGGGCCTGTTGGCCAGGCTGGGCTCCACGCTCAGGCAGTACTCTGTGACCCAGAACAGCTCACTGATGGTGAACTCGGTGCTGTTGCTCACCACGGTGATCTGCAACAAACAGCACAGGCTGGCACCTGGGAGCCCCCAGCTCCTGCTTCCCTCCCTCCTCCTCCTCCTCTGCTGTCCCCTGGGGAAAGTCCCCAGGGTGTGTTGCAATAATGATGACAGCAGCTAGATCCAAAATCCCCATAAGAGCTGGAAAACTCTGCCATAAAACATGCAGAGAAGCCTCTCTGTGCTGCTGATGCTGTGAGAAAGCTCAGCATTTACTCCTACAGAAGACCATGCTTCAGCAATCTGTTTTTCCACTTGAGCAGCACCTTGTGGGACACATGGGGACAACTTGGGAACAGCAACTCATCTCACCGTGTGGTTGTCCCGTGTCCTCCTGACATACACGTGGTAGAAGGTCATTCCCCTCTGGAAGTTACTGTACTCCAGGGTGATGTTCCCAACGTGGAGGAACAGCTGCAGCCACACCTGGATGGAGTTACTCATCACGGAGAGGCTCTGGTCCACCAGGTACAGGCCAGCTGGAAGCAAATCAGTCACAACAGCAGGTCAGGGCTGTTTCCTGTTCACAGCTCAGTCCCTGCAACACCAGACTGAGCTGTGACCATCCCAACCATCCTCGGGCTGTCCCATCCCCCTGCACAGCCCACCCTGCAGGAGGGTGTGGAGGGAAATATCCCTGCTCTCATTCCTCCAAGCAGTTTGGCACCCTGACCCCGCCAGCTCCAGCACAGGCTGGGGACAGAGCCCAGCCCACCTTGCTGCGGGGAGAAGCCGCTAGTCCTTTCCCAGGAGGACGTGTGGTTCCCAACCACGGCCCTGACCCGCGCGTGGTAGCGCTGCTCCGGGTCCAGGGTGTAGTAGGTGAGGTCACAGGAGTGCTCCGAGGTGTTTGTGCACTCTGGGATGGCTGTCCAGGGGATAGCTGAGCCATAGCTGTGGGGAGAAGCACCAGGGGTGAGCAGAGAGTTGGAATCAGACCCCAGGCGGGGCAGGACTCGCGTTCCCCTGGCTGTTACTCACATTTTGTACTCCACGTCGTAGCTGGCGTTGCTGGAGCAGTTGTGCCCTGGCTCCCACCTCAGCAGGTGCCACCCCATCTCCACGGCAAAGTGCACGGACTTGGGCCCGGCCAGCTCCTCACCTGTGGGCACACGCTGGGCTCAGGTGGGGCTGCACAGCCCTGTCCCACCTCAGCCCCACAGCAGCCTTGGGATGATCTCCTGCAGCATCACCCCGTGACAGGTGACGTGACAGCGCTGACCACCCGAAACGTGCGAGCCTTTGCCTGGATTTCTCTCTCCAGCTTCCAGGATTTGCTCAGCCCCCTCTTCTCCTTCCTCTTTCTTTGGAGAAGCCCAGCTGCGGTTTTTCAGTGCCTTTCAGCCCCAGGAAAGGAGCTGTATTTGCATCCCCCATCCCCTGCCGTTCGCTACCAGCTCTGTTTGGACTCGGCTTTCCTGTTTTGCTCATCTTCTGCCTGGGTGAAACCAGACTTTTTCACACCTCCTCCCCGCGATCTCTGCGTTGTCACCTGGCAGAAAAGCCCCGCTGATAACATCTGCCACCTTTCCCTTGCAGATGTCCCTGGCAGAAGCACTGTCCCCCCAGTGACCGTGTCCCCTCACGGTCACACCAGAGGGGACAAGCGAGGCTGGTGGCCCTCACTGATCCCTCGGGCTCCCAACCAGCAGTGAAAGGCCAGCGGTGAGCAGGGAGCCCTGGCCGTGCCCTGCTCCCAAGCGCTGATCTGAGAGCTGAGCACCCAGCAAAGGTGTCCAGGCTGTGTCTCCAATACTATCCCCCATCCCAAAGAACCCACCCGGCGCCCTGAGGCTCAGCCCCGGCCGGCAGCGAGATGAAAACCGAGCAGGAGAAACTCACCGTGTGTGGGGCAGGCGAGGAGCAGAGCCAGGCACAGCCCCAGGGCGGTGGCACAGGGGACCATGGCTCAGCATCCTCTGTGGCAGCAGGGCGAGCGCGGGGCCGGGCTGTGCCCCGGCGGGAGCTGAGCGCTCGTTTTTCCCCCAGGGGCTGGCTCAGTGACGTCTAGGAGGCGTTCTAACAGCGCCAGGAAAGTCACCGAGCAGCCACTTCCACTTCGCTGTCCACCCACTCACCCCCAGCCAAAGTCTCAGCCTGGGCTGGGCTTTCCAACAGAGCTTGAAAGGAAGAATTCTGGGGGGTTTTCTGAGCAAAGCTGAGCCGTGCTGAGAAAGGAGAGTACGAGTCAGTGATGTCTCTGCCTTTGCTGCTTTGTTGCAAAATGAGATGTTAAAAGCACGGCACAGGTGAGCGTCAGCACCCAGGGTGACCTGGCACAGGGGTTTCCCTGAGCCCAGCACCGTGTCCTGTCCTGCCAGCAGCTCAATCCAGCCAGGTTCTAACAGCCCTGGAGCCCAGGAGGGGGTTCTGGCTTTCATTTGGGCTCAGCCTCTTGCCTCAGCCTGCAATTCCCCTTTCTCCATTTCTGTGAGAACCTCTGGGCTCTCCTGTGTGCTGCAAACATCCTCACTCAGGGGTGGCATTGGAAATCCAGTGTGGCACAGGGGCTGCCACTGTCCCCAGGGGTCTGGTAGCCCCCCGGGGATGTCTGGGATCCCATGGGGCCAGACCCCATAGTGGGGTCTGGCCCCATGGGAATGTCCTGCCTGTCTGCTGGTGTTGGGACCTGAATCCCCCCAGCAGACTGCGTGTGAATGCTCTGCTTTGCCTCAGAGCTGGCTTGAGGGCTTTCCTGGGGCCTTCATGTGATGGAGAGTGATTTTCCTCAAATAGAGGAATTTCCCACTGGGGAATTAGTGGAAATGACAGAGACAAAACGAGCAAGAGAAACCAAAAGTGCTGTGGACACACTCAGAGAGCATCATGGTGGGCACGACATACAGGCTCCTCTTTGAAGAACCATCTTAAAGGCCTGAAGTGGGAATTTCTCCCGTTTTCCCTGACTTATCCCTCCTGATAAAGGCCACAAACTCACAGCCTGGCAGGATCACAGCAGATCCCCTCCCTGCCCTGGGTTTATCCCCATCAGGGCAGGCCTGCTGATGTCCTGCCACTCTGCTCTTGGCCCCTGAGGCACAGCTGGCAGCCACTGAGCTGAGGAGCTGAGGAGCCCCGAGATGAAGCTCAGCCAGTCCCACACAAAGCCACAGACTGTGTTTTGTGTAAAGCAGAGACAATTAAAAGCAACGGGACCAAAAGGCAGAAAAGTGGGAGTTCTGTGGAAAAGCCACGGTGGGGCTGGCCCTGCGGGTGAGGCGGTTCAGAGAAGTGGGAGAAGTGGTTGGCAATTTAGAGGAAAACGAAAGTGGATGAGGAGGAACGAGAGTTCTGCAGAAAGCTTGGAGTGAGAGCAGGACTCGGGCTGGAGCCTGAGCTCTGCAGGGAGGACACAGCCAGGTGCCACAGGAGAGGCTGTGAGGGGACAGTGAGAGCTGGGGGTGATGGGGCTGACCCTGAAATGAAATCCCTGTGGGCACACCACAGAGAAACCCAGCCCAGGAGCACCTGGCTGTGTGCATTTCCCTCCCTGCTGTCCCTCAGGAGGCTTTCCCAGGGTGGCAGCAGGGTCAGGCACTAAACAGGGCAGGGATGGGGCCGGAGGGCTGGTTCTGCACAGCCCTGCCGCAGGACAGAGCAGAGCACAGGGATCCTCTCCCAATTCCCTCGAGCCTGGGGGTTGGAGCAGCTCTCCTGGGCTGGTGGAGCTGGCTCTGGCTGGGTTTCAGCTCCTCTTTAATGGCTGGGAGGGCAGGAGGGTGCAGGGAGGGCTCACAGCAGCAATACCAGCAGGAAAGGTGAGGATTTCAGCCGGGAGCTGTGTGCATGCTGACATTTACCATCAGGCTGCTGGGGTCAAGGCACACACCCTGTTCTCTGGAACTCGCTCTCTGTAGGTGGCTTTGTAGCAAGCAGTGAACGATTCCTGGAGCTGTTTTCTGAGAATCCCTTTTTGGAGTGGATGCAGCAACTCAAGAGGGCACGGCTGGCTCAGGGCTGCAGCTCAGTGCTTGGCCACCCCTGGCACTCATCAGGCACAGCCTGCAGAGGCACAAAAAGCAAACAAAACACCCCCAAAAACCACTCCTGCCTGGGAAAACTGCAGAGGAGTGTGCTGTGGAGTGAGGGCTGGCTCAGAACCCCTCTGTGAGCCGAGATCCTGAGAGCAGGAGGGCTCAGAGGGATCCAGCCCAAGCTTTCCAGCCTCAAAAGGGGCTTTGCAGCAGGGCTTCTCCAAGCCTGGACATCCCCACTTGGCTCCTGCTTCTGATGAGCAGGTGTGGGTGAGGAGCTGGATGAATGAGGGACTTACACTATGAATAATTCCAGGAGAAACCTGTGGCACTGAGGGTCATGGGTCTGGCTGTCAGAAAGCACAGGATGAAGCTGGGCTTTCCCCCTTTAATCCGGGTATTTTCACCTGTTTCCACCTGAGTTCTTGGTTAAGCAGAGCATCCCCCAGGTTGTGCCTGCAGGAGCTGCTGGCTCCTGGAAGAAGCATTGCTCCAACAGCAAAGGAATTAAAAGGCCTCTAGAGAAACCGGAGGGAAACAGCATTTCATTTCCTTTGGAACTGGGAATTCTTGACTTCTGGGTCACAGCAGCCAAGAATTCTCCTGGGGCTGGGCATGGCTGTGCATCCCCTCCTCTGTGCTGGGCAGGAGAGCTGCGGGTGAGTGAGTGGGGGGCACAGAGGGGAGGAAGGGTGGGCAGGCAGCCAGGAGAGCAGCAGGGATGCTGCTGCTCCCTGGGGCCAGGTCTCCCCTGCTCTCAGGCTCCCCGCTGGCCCTGCCCCGCATCCCTGGGCCGGCCGGCAGAGCTCAGGTGTTTTGCAGTCTGCGCCTGGAGCTGTTGGGAAACCGGCGGCGCTGGAGCCGGGCAGGTCGGACTGGTTTGCTCCCGGCGCTGGCACTGACGTACGAGCCCTCTCGCCAAACACCTCCTGCCCCGGCCCCGCCGAGCTGGCCCTGCTCGGCACCGCGCTGCTGGCATGGCCGTGCCGCGGCTCTGAGCCCAGCCCAGCCCCGATCCCGGCCCATGGACGGCAAAACCTCCCCGGTAAGTGCGGGCGGCTCCCGGCTCGAGGGACCCGCTCCCCTCGGGCTCTGGTGGAGGCACCGGCCTCTCTCTCCTGCTCTCCGGGGTGTTCCTTCACAGCAGCCGGAGGGAGAGGAGCTGCCCGAGGAGCTGCTGCCTCCGGCACCCCTTGGAGGGAGGGAGGGCAGCCAGCAGCATCCCTGGTGCCTGCCCTGTGCTGGCAGAGGTGTGGAGGCTCTCGGGTGTTTTGCCACACTGGAGCTGTGACCTGAGGGGTCCGGTTGGAGCTGTCGGAGGGATCTGGTGTCGCTTGGCTCGTTCCTGAGCCCTCGGCACTTTCCAGCAGCACTGCACTGGTGGGCACAGCTCTGCTGCTCCCCTCGCCTGCTCTCCGGGCTGTTTTGCCTGCGTCCTTTTGGGCTGGGCTGACTGGGACCTGCTCAGCCCTGGATGTGGGGCTTTGCTGAGCATCCTGTCATGAGGAAAACATCCATCCCGGCTGGGCACCGGGCGAGGCAGCGAGTAATTACCGTGCTGAGCAGCGCCGGCTGTGCCTGAAACATCCGGAACAAAGGCGGCGGTGACGGCGTGGATGGGGCGCCGGGGGAGGCAGAGCCAGCTCTGACACCGTCCTTTCCTGCCCCTTGGCATGGGGGAGCTGGCCATGAAAGGGGCACAGTGGGCTCCTGCTGGATTTTGGCTGGCTCTGAGGAGATGCAGAGTGGCCCCAAAGCCGGGTGGCATCGCTGCATCTTGGTGACATTGGGGCAGGAACTGGGATGGCCACCTGCAGAGACAATTGCCCAATACTGGACAACCCCACTGGGCCACCTTGGCATTGTCACTTGGGTTAAATGGGCCATCAGGAGTGCCAGGAGCCACCCTTGGCTCTGCAATGGCAGCAGCGTCTCTTTGTCTTTCCAGGCCTCTGTTTGCCCCTCTGTGGAGTGGGGTGAGCAGTGGTTACTCAGCCCCTGGAACATTTCGGGTCTGTGCCCAAAGGGTGCCCACACTGGCACAGGATGAGCTGTTCCTGGCCACATCGGGCTGGCTCAGTCGACAGTCAGTCCCCTGCACTTGCACAGTGACACTGGCTGGCTTTGGGATGTCACTGTGCTGTGTGTATCAGCTCTTGGCAGTGTCTCTCGCCCCATTCTGGTGCTGGGCTCTGTCCCCTTTGGGATGTCACTGTGCTGTGTGTATCAGCTCTTGGCAGTGTCCTCTCACCCCGTTCTGGTGCTGGGCTCTGTCCCCTCCCAGGTAGGCCCCACTCAGCAGTGGCACTTGAGCAGGACAGTGTCACCCAGAGGGACTAGGGGCTCTCACAGGCTGGGGACACCTCTGTCCCTGGCGAGGACAATGTCTCCGTTGTGTGCTGGCTGAGCTGCTCTGCGCAGACAATCGGTGCTTCACAAGCAGGTGAAGGAGTTCCCAGGCTGGACACAGGGCCGTGAGCAGCTGGAGCCATGCTGAGGGAGGAGAACATGAGGCAGCTCTTTCCAGCTCATCTAAACCAGGCTGTCTCCTTCTCTCCCCTCTTGATGTTCCAGATTTTTGGGAGTTCTGTGTCCTTCTGCTCCTCCAAGACGTGGCTGGCTCTGGTTGCAACACCCAGGTGTTCCCTGGTTTCCGCTTTCCCTCCCACTCCGAAACTGCGGGTGACTGCTGGCTGGTTTCCCTGGATGCTGAGCCTCCAGCCCAGCCTGGATTACCTTTCCCCTGGTGATTGTCCCCTGCCAGGCTTTGGGGGCCTTCCCTCCACATCAGGGTGTGGAGCTGCACGTGACAGCTCACGGTGCAAAGGGGACGGGCACCTCAGCGCTGCTGCCCTTGGTTTGGGTGCCTTGCCAAGCTCTGCTCTGAGCCATGGAGCAGGGACGGGATGTGAGGTGGTGTTTGCACTCCTGGCAGGTTTAGCAGAGGGCTCCTGTTGCAGACAGGCAGCGTCCACTGTCTGCAAGGTGAGCAAAGCTGGCCAGGAGTCCCTGAGTGTCCCCAGCATCCCTCCTGGCTGTCCTGTGAAAGCAAGGCCTCTGTGCCACAGACAGGGGCTGGCTGTGCCCCCTCCCCACAGCTGCCTCTGGCACGGATCTGTCCTGTGGCTGCTGGAGAATCTGCACAGAGGCCGTCGGGGAAAGGGCTCAAACCGCGGCGGCGCGTGTGATCCGGGCTCGGCTCTGCCTCTGACTTTTACTCAAAAGCCAGCGAAGGATGAGTAAAGGTTTTGTGGGCAGGAGCCATCGCTCACTCACCGGGGTCATGAGCTCTCCCCAACACAAACATCTCTACAAAACCACCACTGTTTTCTCTGCTGCAGTGGCCCTGCACTGCTTACCCGGCCTAAGAGCTCTGTTACCTTTTCTGACAGCCCACAGAATTATTTAGAATTTAGAGTTGTAAGGAAATAAGCAGCTGAAAGTTCACCTGAGTGTAAGAAAGGGCATGTGCTTCCTGCTGAGGAGCGCTCAGAGCAGGGTGACCTATGGCACGTTTCGGTGTTAATTTGATATATTTGCACACTGGAGGTGGGAGTGCTGTGGCATCCAGCACTGCTGGCTCCCTGGGGAAGCTGGGCTGTGTTTTCTCTGTGTGTGATAGAGAGGTTTCTCCCTTGGAGGATTGTAGTTCTGCTGGTCTGATAAGCAAAGGGTTACAGCTGCTGCAGGGTGAGATGTGACACATCAGAGGTGGAGAGAGCACACAAATGCCAGGGGAAAAAGGTATTTACAAAAACCTCATTTCAATGCAGGCAGGAGAAATTATTTTCCCAGGAAGGGTTCCTGGCAGCCCCACATTGCTCTGCTCAGGACCTGCCACAGCTCTGGCTGTCACCCACGGCGGGCACTGAGGGTACCCGGGGATGCCCCATGACGTGGGCACGTGAGAACTGAAATCCCATCAGTGTTGTGACTGCTCAGGCTCATTAGGGCAGGGCACTGCAGGGCACCCTCCAGCCCTCCCAGCCTCGAGGAGAAAACTGAGGGGCTCTCCTGGGCTCCCTGGCACCTTTGGCAGGAGGCAGTGCTGAGAAATCCGGGTGTAGGGAAACCTGGGGCAGATCCAGGCTGGTGGAGAAGGGCTGAGAGTGGGGCTGATGCAGTGAAACAGAAAGTGCCTCTCCCTGCTCCTCCCCGCGCACGGGAGAGCTCCACACCACTGGGGAGGTGGCTCCCCATGGCCGGGGGACATCAGCGGTGCCTGTGCCAGGGGCCTGCGGGGGTGGGAGGAGGTTTGTGCCGGGGGGTGGCCCCGCACACGCCGCTGCTGGCCAGGGCAAGTGGCCCGGCCGCTCCCGTAGCCCGGCGAGCTGTGGCCGCCGGCCCTGCGGGGATGAGCTCGGCAGGCACAGCCCGAGCAGGGCAGGCGTGTCCCGGTGTGCAGGGCAGGTGTCCCCTGTGTGCAGCACAGGTGTCCCCTGTGTGCAGGGTAGGTGTCCCCGTGTGCAGGGCAGGTGTCCCGGTGTGCAGGGCAGATGTCCCCGGTGTGCAGCACAGGTGTCCCCTGTGTTCAGGGCAGGTGTAGGTGTGTCTCCAGTGTGCAGCACAGGTGTGTCCCGGTGTGCAGCACAGGTGTCCCCTGTGTGCAGTACAGGTGTCCCCAGTCTGCAGCACAGGTGTCCCCAGTGTGCAGCACAGGTGTGTCCCGGTGTGCAGCATAGGTGTCCCCAGTGTGCAGCACAGGTGTCCCCAGTGTGTAGCACAGGTGTCCCCAGTGTGCAGCACAGGTGTAGGTGTGTCCCCAGTGTGCAGCACAGGTGTCCCCAGTGTGCAGCACAGGTGTCCCCAGTGTGTAGCACAGGTGTCCCCAGTGTGCAGCCGGGCTCGGACCCTGCACAGGACGCGTGGCCACGCCGGGGCCATGACTCACAGATCATGCCCAGGAAGTTGCAGCAGCGCATCGCCAGGGAGGGCTCACACAGCGCCAGCCTGAGCAGCCTCATGACTGCTCATTAGGGCTCCTGGTTCCCGGCAGGAAACACAAGCGGAGAGAAAAGCCGGCTGGAAGGGCAAGGGGGACTCCCAGCAGTGTCCCTGCCATGCCCGTGTCCCCATCCTGCCCGTTCCAGGGCTGTGGTCCAGCCCCTTGCTGGCCTGGCAGGGAAAGGGATGAGTTCTGCTCATGGAGAAAAGTGATCTCCAGCAGTGCAGGGCCAAAAATCAGAGACAGGCTCCCAGAGGGCCTTTAGAGCCCGTCTCTGGGTGGTAAGTGGTCCCTGCAGAGTTGTGGCTCCATTTCTCCCTGGGTTCCCCTTCAGAAGTTCTCATTCCCCAGAATGGTTTGGATGGAGAGGGACTGGAGGCTCACCCAGCTCCAGCCCCCTTCTGTGGGCAGGGACACCTCTCAGTGAGCCAGGTTGCTCCAAACCTCATCCATCCTACAAAAGGTAGAGGAAGCAGCATTTATTTAGGGATTTGTCCGCAGGTCCTCTCTGGAGGAAAATGAGAGGCTCTGGCTTCTGTCACCAAGGGAGCATTTGGAGAGTGTATTTTGAGGAAAGGAAACAGATACATATTCTTTTGTGAATTCATGGATCAGGAGTGACACAACTGCAGAGCTGCATTCCAGGGCGCAGGACGTTTCAGGGCTTGGAAAACACCGATTATTAAGTATTACTAAATGGCAGCTGGAAATTGCACTGTATTTTTCAAATGGCTAATTAAGGATAGATGCATAAATTGGGGCACTGGCCCCGTGGAACTGGGCCACGGCGTGGCTGTCACGATGCCAAATACCCGGCTGATTGCTCGGCTCACAGCGATGGCTTTGGGAAGTTCAGCTGCCTGAAGGGGAAAAACCCAGTGACAATGAGGGCTTTGGCCATCCTGGGTGGGATATGGCTCAGGTACGGACAGAGGCACTGGGGTGGTGACTCTCCACGAGGCTCATGGTTCTGTGAGGAACAGGCTCATTGTGGTGCCAGGGGGGCTCAGCTCCGTCTCTGCGCTGCTTTCACCTTCACAGCTGGCAGGGTGGCAGCTGGGGGACTCTGGTGGGCAGCAGTGACTGCTGGTGACAGTCCCCTCTGCCCACAGACCACTGCCTCGCCCAGCAGTGTCCCTCCCAGCCTGCTCCATGTCTCCACGGCCAGCAGCATCTTCAGTACCCGAGCTCCCCCACCTCGAGAGAACGTGCTGGGCATCAGCTTCAAACCCTACAGCCCCGAGTCCGGCCCGGCCCCCAGCCCCTGCTCGGCCTGCGAAAGCACAAGTAAGGATGGGCCCGGGGTGACCCCTGGCCCTGGTGCCAGGGATGGAGGGAGGCAGGGAGGTCACAGACAGCCACAGGCTGGAGTTTCCCTGGCTCAGGAAACACTGA
This sequence comes from Peucedramus taeniatus, assembly GCA_013400575.1. Taxonomy (NCBI): domain Eukaryota; kingdom Metazoa; phylum Chordata; class Aves; order Passeriformes; family Fringillidae; genus Peucedramus; species Peucedramus taeniatus. The sequence continues at coordinate 121,712 of WBNO01008097.1, read as the reverse complement.
GTTTCCCAGTGTGAGGGGTGTGGGGAGAAGGGAGAGCACAGTGACCACAGGGCAGGCTGGGGTGTGCACGGCCCTGCTCTCCCACAGCTCAGAGGTGGGCAGCACGTCCCCAGAGGAGGCAGCTGCCCCCTGACCCTGCCTCTGCCCTGCTGCCAGGATCCTCCATGTTCAGAGCTCCCTGCATGAGCCAGCGGCGGCTTGCGCTCATCTTCTGCGTCTCCGTGCTCATCGTGCTGCTCATCGCCCTCATCCTGCTGTGTGAGTGGGGTCCCAGCCCGGGGGGGCTCCTGGAGGGGGGCTCAGAGGAGCTGGGAGTCAGCAGAGTCTGGGGACTTCCCACACTGGGAAATGCCAGAGGGAAACCCCTGGCCCAGAGACAGGGATGTGCTCCTCCCGTTCCCTGAGTGTTCCTGACATCTGGTGGAGAGACAGGAGCTGGGGAAGGAGAAAAGGAGATCTGCTGCCTGGGCTGGTGCCAGTGTGTGGGGGGTTGGGGCTGCAGTGGGCTTTTCTTCTGCTGGGCTTACTCTGGTGGGCAGCAGGGCACCCAGCAGCACCCACAGTTGCCCTCCCCAAGACAAATCATGGTCCACAGGCAGAACAGGCCTGTGCCTGTTCATGGGAGAATCCCTTTAATCCTGGTGACATCCAGCTGCCACTCTCCAGCCGTGGGCTTGAAGCACTCACAGGCTGAATGCATTTCCTGTGGGTGAAGGGAGAGGGGCTTGCAGCAGCTGGGGGGCACGGGGGGTGCTCAGGGTGGCCAGTCCTCCCCCAGCCCTGTGTCAGCAGCTCCTCACTCTTGCTCAAACACACCTCACGCTCACACCCAGCTCCTGGGTGGGGAACGCTCCTGTGCCTGGCATGCCTCCAGCTGCCCACCCAGGTGGGGCACAGCCCTTCACCCATGGCCAGCCCTGGCCTCAGCAGGGTGTTCTCCTGCTTCCAGTCATGTTCTGGAGGTCGCAGACGGGGATCCTGTACAAGGAGCCAGCAGAGAGCTGCAAGGACAGCGCCGTGCGCTGCGACGGCGTCGTCGACTGCTCCCAGAGGAGCGACGAGCTGGGCTGTGGTGAGGCACTGGGAGCTGGGATGGTGGGAATGAGGGGAGCCCCGGGAGCACCCCTGACCCTCCTGCTCCACCCCCCAGTGCGTTTCTCATCCGAGGAGTCCTTGCTCCACGTCTACTCCAGCACCGAGAGCCAGTGGCTGCCGGTGTGCAGCAGTGACTGGGACGAGTCCTTCTCCAGGAAAACCTGCCGGCAGCTGGGATTTCAGAAGTAAATCCTGGAGGATGGGTTGTTCTGCTCGGGTGCTGGGACCCAGCCAGACCCCTGCCCTGACTGAGTGCAGGGTCTGCCATGCTGTTTCCCCCACTGTTGTGTTTTCCCACTGGAAGGCAGCATGTCCAGCGCTGCTCTGGGCAAAATGCAGGGACCAAGCGGGCAGTGCCCGGATGGGGGGACCCTCACTGCCTGTCCTCTCCCCTCCCAGTGCCTCCCAGACCGAGTACATCCCCCTGCGTGTCTCTGGCAAGAGCCTCACGGTGACTGATGAGCGAGAGACCATCCAGCAGAGCCTCAACAGGTAGCAGGGTCACCTCCTGCCCCGGCCCTGCCCTGGTGCACAGGGAGTAAGCTGAGGCTGGGTCTCCCTCCTCCCTCCCGCAGCTCCCAGTGCCTCACAGGAAAGTACGTCTCCCTGCGATGCACAAGTAAGGAGCTGGCTAGGACACAGCCGAGGGTGGGTCCCCTTTTCTCAGGCTTGGGAGCACTTTCACCCCTTCTCAGCACAGGGCTGGGCAAATGGGGCATCCTCCAGCAAATTTTCTGGGTGATAGAAAACCACCAACATTGCACTCCTGCAATAAGTGTGGTTCCTGTGGGTGGTGGGGATGCTGTGTGTGTCTCCCTCCGTGCCCCCCTTCCCCCCGAGCCTTTCTCCCAGCCCTGCTGTCCCCTCCAGCCTGCGGGCAGAGGATTTCCGGCCGGATCATCGGTGGGAAGGAGACCTCTGTGAACAAATGGCCCTGGCAGGTCAGCGTGCAGTATGGGCCCATCCACATCTGCGGCGGCACCATCATCGACGCCCAGTGGGTGCTCACTGCTGCCCACTGCTTCTTCATGTGAGTGCTGCTGACAGCCTGAGCACCCAGCCCAGCCCCACGGGCCGGGTCTCACTCCCTCCTGCCCCCTCTCGCCCTGCCAGGAACAGCATGAAGATCCTGGACGACTGGAAGGTGTACGGAGGGGTGTCGGACCTGAAGCAGCCCATGGAGGGCATCCCTGTGTCCCAGGTCATCATCAACTCCAACTACAGCGACGACCACGACGACTACGACATTGCCCTCATGAAGCTCTCCAGGCCACTGACACTCTCAGGTGAGGTCTCCCAGCTTACCTGGGTGGTGTTGAGGGGACAGGGAGATGGACAGGACTGAGAGGTGTGCCCATGGGTGTGTGGGGCTGCTGCCAACTGGATCACCCAGCTGTGGCCACCTTGCTTGTCCCATGGCCAGGAAGGGTCTGGTACCCGCAGCCGTGGGCTCAGCTGTGCCCCCAGCCCCACACGGGGCCGGTGGGATGGGCAGAGAGGGGAGCCTTTCCTGCGCCCCACGCTCCTCCCTGGCTGCGGGGCTGTGCCGGTCTCTCTGCCGGTGACTCATCCCTCGCTCCCATCCCGTCTCCTGCAGCCCAGGTCCGCCCCGCCTGCCTGCCCATGTACGGCCAGCGATTCCAGACCGGCCGGTCCTGCTTCATCACCGGCTTCGGGAAGACCCGGGAGAATGAAGGTGAGGGAGGACTGCGGCTCCCAGCACAGCCCTGCCCCGAGCACAGCCCTGCTGGGGCCCTCGAGGGCTTTCCCGCAGGGGGAACTCTCGGGGTTGCCCTGCCAGCTGCGAGGCTTTGCAGAAACGGGACCTGTGAGAAACAGCCGCTTCCTCCCTCGCTGGCGAGGGGCCGGGGGCGATGGGGGATGACGAGGCCCCCCCTGCCCCACAGCTCTTCCTACCTTGCAGATAACACGTCCCCGAAGCTGCGGGAGGCCGAGGTGAAGCTGATCGACTACAAGATCTGCAACAGCGACAAGGTGTACGAGGGCTACCTGACCCCCCGCATGATGTGCGCCGGGTACCTGCAGGGAGGCAAGGACGCCTGTCAGGTGAGCTGGGCACACCTGGGCACAGCTGCCCCCACAGAGGGGCATCTCCTGCCTCCTCTCCTCACTGCTCTGCCCCTCCGAGCCAGGGTGACAGCGGGGGGCCCCTGGTGTGCGAGGACGACGGCCGCTGGTATGTGGCCGGGGTGACGAGCTGGGGGACAGGATGTGGCCAGAAGAACAAGCCCGGAGTGTACACACGTGTGACAAAGCTCCTCAGCTGGATATACAGCAAAATGGAGGTGAGGTGGCAGGGCTGTGCCTGGGCAGGGTGGCCCTGGAGAGGGGCTGTGCCCCCAGCCCAGCCCCTGGCACCTCACCCCGCTCTCCTCTCTGTCCCTTGCAGAGTGAGAACGACTAAGGGCAGGATGGACACTTGCCTGGGCTGTGCCTCCGCGGCTGGCACGGGCCACTGCCCCAGGCTGCTGCCGGGGCATGATGCCACCAGCCAATCCCCACCCCCTTCTGGACTGTCCGTGCAGCCAGGGACCCGTGGCTGCCCCCGAACTCTGGAAACAGCACCTGCAAAGTGACCTGGGGACAGGGGTGGCATGGTGGTGGCTGGGCACAGCACCCAGCCAGGCCCGGGGGGACACAGCCCATGCCAGCAGCTGGCCGTGCTGGCTGGGGGACACCTCCTTGCCCGTGTCTGTGTCTCTCCTGTAAATAGACCTGTCTGGACAGGGTGTGTGAGTGCTTCCTGGCGGGGCCGTGGCACACTCAGCGGGCCAGGGGCTGCCAGCAGTGCCCGTGGAGAGGGAACTCTCTCCTTTAGCCAGGTCACGGCTGTGCCACCTTAGGGAGCAGGATGTGGCAGCTGTGCCCACGCTGCCACACCTCCGGGGCCCCGCTGGCGGCTCCGCTGCGAAGGGGAGCCCCGAGGTGCGAATATTCCGCCCTCTGAGCGGGGCGGCCGCTGCTCTCGTGTTTGCGGAGGGATTTAGGAAGTGCCTTTTACGGGACGTCCCTCCCTGCGAGAGAAACGCCGGGTTGTTTGTTTTTCCATGCCGTGGCTCCGCTCTCAGCCCGCTCCGGGAGGGTTTGGCAGCGGCGTGGGGCGGGCTGAGCCCCGGGGGGGGGCTGTGGGAGCTGTGACAGAACCAGCGGCAGCCAAAGGCCACGCTGGAGTGTGGTTCGGAGCAATCACCCCCGGCGGGCAGTGCCCAGTGTGAGCCAGCCCTGGATCTCCCTGCCGCCCGCAGGGATGGCACAGCCAGCCTGTCCTCCCTGCCCACGCCCCAGCAGGGGCATTTCCCTGGAGGGAACAAGTGCCTTCATCTCCTGGTGGATGCTGGGGAGCACAAGGAGATCCCCGGGGTGAGCAGAGCCCGCCTGCTCCCCTCCCCAGCCCTGTGGCCAGCTGCAGGGGGGTCCTGTGGAGCCTGGCCACCCTGCACTCTTCTAATAAATGTTTTGGTAGTGTCCCACGTGGAGATGGCTCTTTGGGATGGGCTGGAAAGGAAGCAGCGATGTGCCAAGGATCCCTGGGGAGCAGGCATGTGGGGCTTGTGATGGAGTGGCCCTTCCTGCCCGTCACCCCCTGGGCTACTGCTCGTGGCTGGGAGAAAAGGGATGTCTTGGGCTGCTCAGGTGCTGGGAACATCCCCTGCACTGTCCACTTCCCCTGGAAAAGGTTGTGGCAGCTGTGGTTTGTGTTGGGAGTTTGGGACAGCGGGTCTGGGTGTGCAGAAAGCACCTGCCTCTCCCTGGGGCTGGGGCTGCCACCTGCCCCCTGATGGGAAGGGTGGGTGAGTTCCTGGCCTTGCTTCACTTCTGTGGATTTGGACAGCCCTGGGTGGCTGCCCCGGACCTGAACTGAAACAAAGGGAGGGAGTCGGTGCCTTTTGGGAAGCGCCAAGTCAGCCTGACCTCAAATCCCTTTCCAGAGCAGAACGCAGAAACCTCCCATGATGCAGGAGCCACCCGTGAGGAACAGAGTGTGCAGGGCCAGGGGACTGTTCCCACTCCATAACCTGGGCAAGGGCCTTGGGCAGCCCTGCTGGGCTCCAGCCAGGAGTGGGGGGCTCTGCTCCCCCCAGACTGAGCTGCAGATCCTGCAGTGCCTGCCCTCAGTGTGCAGGGCAGCACAATTTTCCATAAACAGAAGCAGCTGATCTTGAGTTAAACACGGGGCCCTGACTTCCCTGTTTTGTTTTGGTCTGGTTAAAGTGGGAATTTATTGGGTCTTAAGTCACACACCCAGCCTAGGTTTGTCCAGGGGGGTCTGGGGGTTTCTGTGGATACGTCAGAGAGGAGCAGCAGCTCCTGGTGGTTCATTACTGGAGAAATTGATCTTTTGAGCAGGAATAACCCAAAAATTTGAACCCAATAAGAGCTGATCTTGCTGGAGCTGTGTTCCTGGGACTGGTAATGATAACACTTCAGCACGTGTGGGACCTTCTCCTCTGCTGTGGCTTTCTCCTCCTCAGGGGTTACTGCTCTTCCGAAAGTCTGTCACAGCGGAGAAATGCTTTCAGCCCCTAATACAAATTTAATTTATTTCTTCTAACCCTGCCATCCAGCAGTGTGTCCCCCAGCCCCACAGGCAGGTATGCTGTGCTTTCCCAAGGGATGAAGTTTTCTAAGCAGATTAGGAGTGATTATTTTCCCGTGAAGCCTGGCCACGGCTGTCGTGCTGTTCCCAAACGTTGCACAGATGAAGCAGATGCCTTGGACACCGCTGTGCCTCCACTCCTGGGGGGAACAGATTTGTGGTGGGTGCCAGCCCAGCCCCGAGGAGCTCCTGGCACAGCCCAGGCCATCACCTGTGGCTCTTGCAAAGCCCTTTGCTCGCTCAATGTCCTGCTCCAGAGCATCTTTCGAGACAAGGGGTGCTGAGCATCGCCCCACATGTGTCTGGGCTGTTCCCGAGTTCCTCTGAGCTCTGGAAATCGTAGGCCAGCATCCCAAAGGGCCACAAATTACAAAAATACAGCCCGGCAGGCACCACGTGAATTACCGCCCATTAGCCGCGGTTTTCCCGATCTCTCCTTTTATAGCTCTTTGTTCTGCTGTGTCAAAACAGATTTGTTTATAGGGTTTCAGCGATGATGTTTCTCTGCAAAAATGCTTTTCCTCTAGCTGGGGATTGGTTCCCTCCCCTGGTCAGTAACATCATCACTTGGCACGGATGGAGTTCAGCTGGAGCTGTGCTCAGCGGGGCAGTGCAGGAGCTCCAGAGCAGCCACGGCTCAATCCCCGCTCCTGCAGGGATCCAGGGCACGAGGAATGGCTGGGCCTGATGGAAAACGATGTTATTGGGGGCAGCCTTATGGCTACACACAGCTTTTGTCACTGCTCTGCTCTCCCGTGTCCCTGACGGGGCCGAGGGCTGCATTGGCCTGAACAGGCAATTTCCAAGCTTGGCATTGGCCACTGAAAAGGAAATTTCCAAGTTTGGCATTACAGGGAGAGACCTTAAAACTGGAGGGGAAAGTTCTGGAGAGCAGGTAGCTCCATCCCTGCTCCAGGCCCACGGGAAGGAGATGCCTGCTCCAGGGTAAGGGACACGGGCTCAGATGAAATCATGCCCTGCTGGAGCCAGTGGCAGTGCTCCTGCTCTCTCAGGCAGCTGAGGAGACCAGCCCAGCCCCTTTGTTAGCATAAATCAGCATCTCCTGCCTGGCCTCTGCATTACTTTTGGCCCGGTTTCTCCAGAGGAGAAGCTGGAGCTCTGTACAGCCTCTCCAGCAGCACAGCTCTGAGGAGCAGATATTTACCATGAGCGACTGCTGGAGCTGCTTTTCCTCTTCCCTTCCCACATTCCCACTGGGGTCTCTATTTCACCTGAGTTTGTACAGGGAAAAAAAAATGCTGCTGATTTTTTTGGATTCTACTCACTTTGGCCAGCTCCTTGGGAATTTGTAAATAAAGAACCAAGGGAGGGAGAGCACAGAGCACATCCAGCTGTGTCCTGGCTGCTTCTGCATGGGGCATCTGTGCTTAGTGCTCTGCAGGGCCCCACTGTGCTTCCTGCAGCCCCCAGGGCATGGTCACACCTGCATGTTTTACTGTGTGCTGAGGACAATGACAGCCGAGAAGCAGATAAGGCCAGAGAAGCCCAAAACTTGATTATAATGGCTCAATCCCTGCCTCCCTCTCCGCAGGGTAACTGACAGCCTTATCCTCTTATCCTTATGCATTAGAGGGACTTGATGTTTTCCAGCTCCTCAGTGTTGGTCTGTATCTCTTGACCCTTTGAATAATTGCCTTGAAATGCCAGCGCTGGTTTATTTTCCTTTTATGTTTTACTGGAACAGGGGAGATGGCTGTGGAACGGCACCGTCACTGCTTGATTTCCATCTCAGCTGCGTTGGAGTGAGCAGGGGATGAGCCAGCTCGGTGGTGACAGCATTGCTGAGGTGTTTTTCCAAGAAGAAATGGCTCTCCAGAGCAGGAGACAGGCAGACAGAGATGTGCCAGTCTGTCCTGGGATGGGGTGGTGGTGCCCATGGCTCTCTACCACCCCCAGCACCCCGTTCCCACCTGACGCTCTGCACAAGGGGGATCCTCCTGAACAAGGATCTCCCTGCCCATCTTGCTTCTCCCAACACGCCTGGCTGTCTGATGGGAAGAACTGGGGTTGCCACGAAGCTCTGTGACAGGGCTTTCAGAGCTTTGCACAGGGCTTTTGGCCAGCCCTTCTGTCACACAGCGTTTGCCCTGGCTGGCTGAAGTGTGCCCTGGTTCCTGACCCGCCCTGGGCCACTCCCAACAGCTCTGGTTCTCTGCAGCTGCCAAATGCTGCTGGATTCAGGGCATTGCCTGAAACTGAGCCAGGCCAGGCTGGAAGTGGCCCTGCTGCCCACCCTGACCTGGGTGGACCCTGAGATTGGCTGAGTGACGTGACTGAAGCCCTGTGAGCTGGGCCACCTGGCCTGGCAGCCTGGCAGCCCCTTTCCCAGCTCTCAGGAGGCAGCAGGGCTTCTGTTCTGTGTTTGCAATTCATCTGTGCTTGTTTTCTGAGCTCCCAGTCTGTTCCTGGCTCCCCCCATGCCTGGAGCCCAGCTCAGGGCAGAGTCCAGGCCTGCTGTGATGTGGGAAGGGATGTTTCACAGCCAGGTGAGCATTTCCCCTCCACACCTGCACCCTGCAGGCACCGTGAATGTTGTAGAACCACAAAATCACTGAATGGTTCGAGTTGGAAGGGATCTTCAAGGCCATCAAGTTCCAAATCCCTGACACACCTTCCACTATCCCATCTTGCTCCAAGACCCGTCCAACTTGGCCTTGGATACTTCCAGGGATGGGGCAGCCGCAGCTCCTCTGGGCACCCTGTGCTAGAGCCTCACTACCCAAATAGGGAAGAATTTCTTCCCCATATCCCATCTAACCCTGCCCTCTGGCAGTGGAAGCCTTTCCCTCATCTCTCCAATCCAACCCTTCTCCAAAGTCCATCTCCAGATCTCTTGGAGCCCTTTTAGGGGCTGGAAGGGGCTCTGAGCCCCGCCTGGAGCTTCTCCTCTCCAGGCGGGACACCCCCAGAGGTGTCCGGAGCAGAGGCGCTCCATGCCCCTGAGTATCCCCGTGCCTTCCTCTGGGGGGATCTGGGAGCCGCCGGGGGCCGGGCCGTGCTGGCCGCGCCCCCGCCGCTG
>WBNO01008097.1:102288-112845 GCA_013400575.1 Peucedramus taeniatus | reverse complement strand
CGCCCCGCCGCCCCGGGGGCATCGCCCCTCGCCCCGACCCGCCCGCATCCCGGCCCCGGCGGCTGCCATGGCAACGCCGGGTACCGCGGTTTCCCTTATCCCACCGTTGCCTGGTTACCAGCCCCCCGTGCTGGGGAGGATGCCCCGGCGGACCCAGCCGGGACCACCGCGGGGGGACCCAGAGCGCGGGCGGCGCCCCGCAGGCTGGCAGGGCTGAGCGGAGCGGGGCGATCCCGGGGAGCAGGGGGATCCCGGGGAGCAGGGGGGATCCCGGAGAGCCGGGAGATCCCACTCCCGCAGCCCTTGGCAGCGCTCTGGCTCCTGTTGTTCAATGTTGTAGTGACACCGCGCGTAAACAGCCAAGCGCCTCATCCCGGGAAGGCGTACGGAGGAAGGGAAGAGCGTGTCTCTCAGGGTGTGTAATTAATGCTTCCAAAGAAACGGATTTTGGAGTCCATGTGGTGGAACTTGGATCTTGCAGGGATATTTCTGTGGGAGGGAAAGTGACAGGTGGTTTGTGTGGATGTGAATAAGCAGCGTGAAGGAGCAGCCTCTCGGGGAAAGCTGTGCGTGGATTAGAATGGAGCACCCATTTTGGCAAGCCCACAGCGCTCCAGGATGCCGGTGGGTCCCGTTGGGATTTTCAGTCCCGCTGGGTGGTTTTGCTCCCAGTTTGAGACAAAGAAAAACCCGGAGAATCCCTGCTCATGCACAACTGGACCAGGGTTCCAAGGCGGAGCAGAGTGGAGAGCTGCCAGCATGAAGCGCCATGGCTGCCAAGCCAGGCCACCTGTTAGAGCGTGTTTGGAACCTGCTGGAGGATATCCTGTGCCTGCAAGATGTGAGTCTGCCTGCCTTCCTCCCATCAGCCTCACGGCTCACGCTCACCTGGAAATTCTATCTGCTTTGTCTCAACGTACCTGTTCAGGTAAAACATGGTGGGGAGCCACGGCTCTGCCGGGTGTGGAGGGCACTCCCTGGCACAGCAAACCAGCAGCTCTGTGTCCAGCTGTTCCCCGGTGTTTGCCTTTCAGGCTGTTTGTGTGTTTGCAAGGTGTAAAGAGGCTGCTGAGCTCTGCAGCTGTTGTGTCCCCGAGCATGGAGACGGCACCGTTGGCACTGGCAGCATGGAGCTGTCCTGTCCTGTCCTGTCCCACCCAGGGGCTGTGCCACCTGCCCATCACTCTGTGCCTGGGGCAGCGTTGGTGGGGACAACAGCCATGTCCTGCTGTCTGCCTTGTGCTCACAGTGGTCGTGGCTTATGGTGACAGGAGAGGAGAGAAGGGAGAAAATGTCCGCTCTGATGTGCTGCGGAGCGTGGCACTGCTGTGGTACCCGGCACGCTCAGGAGCCTCAAACAGCTCCTTGCACACTGCTCTGCCAGGGTGTTCTGATGGTCTGGGGTACTCTCACCACCAGGATCCTTCAGGGAACCCCTCTTTTGTCTCACCTGTGGGATTCTTGTGGCTGATGCCCCTGCAGAGCCTGGGCTCATTCAGCTGGTGTGTGGCCAAACCAGGGTGTGGTGGGAGGATGGGATGGTCCAGGCAGGTGCACGGTCAGGTTTACAGCCCTTGGTTATCTGTTAATCAAATAAGGAGGGATCAGGAGCAGCAGACTCCTGTGGGAGGTGATGTTTTGTATCTGCTGGAGCCCAGGCTGGCTTCCCTGGCCCGGCAGCCTTAAGCTCAGCAGGGTTTGCACTAGAGGTTTGCCCCAGTGCAGGATTGGCCTCGCTGCCTCATTGGGGTGTCATCAGGGGGCTGGGGACTATGCTGAGCCACACATGGCCAGGCAGTCTTGGCTGGGGCTCCTCAATGATTTAGGATCAGTTTTATGAGGCTGGAAGAAGCCCTGCAGGAGGCCAGTGGAGTTCTGGGGTACAGGTGAGGGATGGTTCGCTCACAGACACCCCAAAGCAGCAAAAGAGACAAGTAGACTGCAGTAAAGCGTGTCTCCCATCCAGTCAGCCTCTGAATCAGCACCGGATTCGGGAAGGGCCATCCACACCGGAATGGCGAGGGCTGGAAATCTCCTCTCCTCTCTCATTTAGAAGCACGAGGCACAACAACAGGCACATTAATAGCCAGATTGATGCTGACGTGAAATGGCAGAAGAGCACATCTATGCAGAGCTGGAAATGTCCATTCACACATGCACGCTCTTAAACGCCCCGGGCAACGGAGCGCTGCTGTCACGGTCTGGGGGGCTTTGCACAGAAACCAGAGATTTTAACTAGGTCTGATCTTCGGGAGATGCCCTGAGGACTCCTGGCGGAAGGCGGAGGCTGCCCGGAATTGCGCTGTGATGGCTGAGACTTGACAGGGCAGAGCTATGCAAAACAATGGAAAGGAAAAGGGGACTTGGAGATCCAACGGCATTACAGATTCACCTGCCTTGCTCTGGCAGGATTTGATGCGCTGCAGAGAGCTGAGCCAGGCAGGAGGGACTGGGTCTGTCTGCCCACATTTGGCTGCTCCTCTCCCTCTCGTGGGCTCCATGCACGCACACACACCAAGCCAGTGGGGTGGGAATGGGCAAGGAGGGATTATCCAGGAGGAAGAGGCTGAGGAGGAGCTGTGGCTGTGCTCGGCATGGAGGGAGTGCTAGCTGTGCGCGTGGCAGGGCGGCGGCAGGGCTGTGAATCATCCGGCCGGCTCGCGTGGGTGCGGGTGGCTCCCGGTGCCAGGGTGTCACCCTGCTCTGTCACCCTGCCTTGTTGGTGTCACCGCTGGCTGCTCTGGGCAGGGGGAACTGACCCTCACTGTGGGGCCGATCCAGCCCTGGCTGCCTCTGGCAGCACTGGGTTAATCCCCCAACCCACTCTCATCCACATCCTCCCAGGGATCAGCAAACTCCGTCTACTTCCTCACTCTGTGGCTGCTTCCTCCTCCCTGAGCCTCTCACAAATTCCTCTTACCACCGGCTCTTCTGTGGGGATAAGGGTGGTGGGAAGGTATCTGGTTTCCCTCAAAAAGCAGCAGGTTGAGCTGGGATGAGAGGGAAGGTGAGTTCTGGAGCTGCTGCTCGACTCCAGTGCCGCTCCGCCTCTCTTCGTGTTTTGCTGGATCTCGCAGTTTGAACAGGAAACCCCCATGTTTTGGTAAAGCCGCAGGCATTGCCACTGCCCTTGGTGTCCAGGGTGGTGATTCCAAACTTTGTGTCACCAATGGGGAGAAAACAAGGAACGATTTGGGCTGTGGGACGTGGCAGCTGCTGGTTTTCCTCTCCTTTCCTGTGCCAAGGCACGGCTGGATTCAGCATGAGGGAAGGCAGGAGCGGGGAGAACGGCAAACCCTCGGCAGTGCTCGCTCTTCTCACTTTATTTCAGCTTCAGGAAGAAGTGGGTGGGCCAGCTTGGAGCAACCCAAAAAACCTGTGGCTCTTTGCAAGGCATATGCTTCCTTGGAGGAGAGCTGGTTTGCGCTGCAGAGCGCCGTGTTTGCCTTTGGAGCAGGGACACCGCCAGTGCTGGCGGCTCACCCGTGCGGAGATAAGTCTGAGCGCGCGGAAGTGTGTGAATTCTAGGAATTGAGATAGAAAAACAAAGAACATATGTGTGCTGCGTGCTTGGCTCGGCCCAGCGGTGAACTCTGCCGCGCTACGTGCGAGAAGCCAAATGCTGAGCAAAGGGGTGGAGGGTGTGTGTGTGTGTGTGTGTGTGGCTGGGCAGGGCCCAGTGCCACGTGGAGGGGCTCAGGGCGGGGAATGACACGAAATTCCCTCAGTGTGTTCTTCAGGGAATGATCCAGTAGCAGGCAAACAGCAGCAAAACAGTAAAAATCTGATGAATGATTTGTTTGAGGAATACGGGAGCCAATTAATATTGATCACGGCGCCAGACCGTGAGCTGGGTCACAGCCCTTGGGAGCACACAGAGCCCTCGTGGGGGTAAAGTGACTGGTTTTGCAGCCTCGAATGTGAGAGAAAAGACACGTGCAGCTCGAAGTGACTGTGTCACCAGCTGTGGGTTCTTTGTGTGTGTTTCTAAGACCTGGTAATTACCCCGAAATCTGCATCTCAGCAAACGAGGGGGTTTGTCTGGGAGCCCGGCGCTGCACAATGGCCCTGCAGCTGCAGCAGAGGGGGATGAAACCCTCCAGTATTCGGGTAAACACATCGCCTTCGGAGCGGCAAACCGTGGGAGGGGAGGGAGGGGTGGGCGTTATCCTGGGATGCGGCTTGTTGTGATGAGCAGGGCGGGTTCTGGGAGTGTCGGTGGGGCCGGCGCTGCCTCCTCTGTGGCTGCAATGGGAGCCGTGCCAAGGGCAGCACTGGGAAAGGCCACAGTGTGGTTCACATTTCACTGAACACAATTCCTTCGCTCAGGATTTTTATCCTGAGAAGCTGAAAAGAAAGGGAGAGGCCCAGAGATGGAAAAACAATCCTTATCTCATTCACTTCTCCTGTGTTTTGCTCATGTGGAATGGGTTAGGAATTGTTTACCTGAAGTGCTGAGCCTGGCTGGGCTCTGGTGTGAGTTGTTTTCAATCCCTGACCAATGGTCACACAAGCTGTGTTGGGACTCTGGAAAGGGTCACGAGTTTTCATTATTATCTGTTCAGCCTTCTGTAAGGATCCTTCTCTATTCTTTAGTATAGTTTAGTATCGTTTTCTTTAACATAAAATAGTATCATAAAATAATAAAACAGCCTTCTGATCACATGGAGTCAAAACATCATTCTTCCCTGCCACGAAGGGTCAGGTTTTTTTCAACACCACAGAGCCAAGCGCTGCTGGGGCCAGCTCTGGTGGGCATTGCTGAGCCTGCTCCGTGTGTGCCAGTCCTGGGAGTGTGGAGCACAAACTGCCAGAAGGGGCCGTGGCAGCGTCTGGGGGCCCTTGGTGTCCCGGGGAGCCGGCCCGGGGCAGCTGAGCTGCGGGGCTGGGCTGGGCTGGAGGGTGCAGCGGAATCAGGTCAGGCTCTGCAGGGGCTGAAGAGCGGCACGCCGGGCTCTGCATCGTCAGCGAGCTGAATTCCTGCTGTGTCGAGGGCCCCTTCCTTATCGGCACTAATCCAGCGCGGCAGCTGCAGCAGCTCTGTAGCACTCGGCGCTCTCGGAGCCGAGCAGGGCTCCCGATAACCCCCCTTGCACTCCCGAGCCAGCAGCGAGCCCTCTCCGTGCTCCCGACCATGTATGGCCACCCAGCCAGCGCCGGGGCACGGGGTGACCGCCTGGCACCGCTGACACCAGCAGGCAGAGCCCCGGGGCAGCGCTGGGACAGACAGGCAGCGGCCAGCCTGCCACCACCCCCTCGGAGGGGCTGCATCAGCCAAACCCTCTCCTCCTGGCACGAGGTGCCCCCCGCACGCAGCCAGCGGACGAGCGGCTCTGCAGTGCCCCGTGGCAGCGGGCAGGACGGGGAGCAGCTCCCCCCTGTCCCCTGGCTGTCCCCTGGGAGCTGGAGGAGGGATGCTGGCAGCAGGCTGCGGGTAGCAATGCCCTCCCTCGGCAGAGCAGCGCTGCCGGGCCGGTCCCAGCAGCGAAGGTGCCCATCCCAAATGCCGCTGGGGATGTGTCCCCCTACCCGAGCTGGCAGGGAGTGTCTCAGCACGGCCACAGCGTCCTCACACCCCGGGGAGAAAGGTCCGTGCTCCAGCCGGGTGTCCCCAGTGCAGGGACAGGGCCGGGCTCCGCTGGGAGGGGACACCGAGATTATTTATGGTCTCTCCTTGCTGCTGCAGGGAGCCCGGAGGGCAAGTGTGTCTTTGAGCTCAGTCCCACCAGGGCCACTGGCCTCATTGCGGGAGTGTAATTGCTGTACTAATTGGGACAAATCATCATCAGGGGCCGGGTCGGGGGCTGATGGCCGGGTGCCGTGCTGAGAGGAGCCCTGGGATGCTCAAAACCAATGAAGTTTTAAGAGCAGATGTACGAAGAGCAAACTAAAATTGTTCTTCTTGCCTCTTCTTCTGTGGTGTCTCTTAAATCTTCTTGAGAAAGTTTTTAATTGAAATTTACCACATTAAAAAAATAATCCCAAGTGCAAATGGAGTCTGTCCCAGTTTAGGAGGCTGGAAATATTCAGTAAACTGGTTAAGTTGTGCCAACTTCTCCCAAAGACAGCAGGATTTAGGCTTGAGTGTTTTAGCAAACTAGGGTAACTGTAAATCCAGCCTCTTTTTTTTTTTTTTTTTTTTTTTTGGTCTCTGTGGAGGTTTAGGTTGAATATTAGGAAAAGGTTCTTCCCCCAGAGGGTGCTGGGCACTGCCCAGGCTCCCCAGGGAATGGGCACAGCCCCCAGAGGCTGCCAGAGCTCCAGGAGTGTTTGGACACTGCTGCCAGGGATGCCCAGGGTGGGATTTAGGTTGTTGGCCCCACTGCCTGCAGAGCAAACTTGAGACTGCACTGAGATTTATTCCAAGTGGAGATGATTGAAAATACATCACAGAACCCCACAGAAAAAAATCTGTCTGGCTGCTCAAACCTATCCCTTCCTGCCTTTAAACTGCTGGGCTGGGCACAGTGATGGCACCGGGTACCCTGGATGTTTCCAAGGACCAGCCTGGCTCCTTCTCCTGTGGCATGGGCTGGTCCTGCCTGTCCACACAGCTATGGGGTGTCTGTAGCTCCCCCATGCTCCCTGGCCTTGTCCCAGTGCCCTCCTGAGGTATCTGGCTGCTGACACCCTCTTCTCCCCTCTCTCTCAGCAGCCATGGAGGCCGTGCTCATCTTCCTGTGCTCCCTGCTGGTGCCAGCGGCCCTGGCACACGGTAGGTGCCTGTGCTTCCCCCCCACACCTCAGGAACAGGCTGGGGAGCCCTGGGGAACAGCCTCCACACGGATCCAAGGGGGCTGCACAGCAGCTGTGAGAGCCCAGAGCCCCAGAGTTTGTGGGGAGCTGCCAGGGCTCAGCCAGGGGCTCGCTCACCTCACACCCCCTTGTCTGCTCATTTCCAGTGGCCACCCAGAAGAAGGAGGAGGAGGATCCCTTTAACTATGGTGAGTGAGCACGGCTGAGCGTGGGGGTGGCTGTGCTGTGGGCAGCACAGAGCTGTCCCCTTCCCTGACCCCAGCAGGGACGAGCCCTTTGTCTCCCCCTCCCAGATTACCAGAGCCTGAGGATCGGGGGGCTGGTGTTCGCCGTGGTCCTGTTCACCGTGGGCATCCTCCTCATCCTCAGTAAGTTGGGGATGTGGTGGGTGCTAGGCTGTGGGAGGGGGGCACTGGGAAAGGCCTCATCCCCTTCCCCCTTGGGCCACGCTCACGGAGCTTCTCTCCCCTCGCAGGCAGGAGGTGCAGGTGCAGTTTCAAGCAGAAGCCCAGGTGAGTGAGCCTGGTGGGGAACTCCTCCCTTGGAAAGCCCCTCTGCACCCTCTCACAGCTGGCAGAGGGGCTGCACTCTCTGGGTGTCCCTTTGGGGTGCCCAAAACTGAGGGAGCAGCTCTGCCTGCTCCCAGTGCACCTTCCTGGCTATCCCAGCCCTGGCATGGGGCACAGATCACATCCCTGGCATGGGGCACAGATCCCAGCCCCAGGATGGGGCACAGATCACATCCCTGGCATGGGGCACAGATCCCAGCCCCAGGATGGGGCACAGATCGCATCCCTGGCATGGGGCACAGATCCCAGCCCCAGGATGGGGCACAGATCCCAGCCCCAGGATGGGGCACAGATCCCAGCCCCAGGATGGGGCAGAGATCCCAGCCCTGGCATGGGGCAGAGATCCCAGCCCTGGCATGGGGCACAGATCCCAGCCCTGGCATGGGGCACAGATCCCAGCTGCCCTCACCATGCTCCTCTCCTTGCAGGGCTCCAGGGGACGAGGAGGCTCAGGCAGAGAACCTGATCACCTCGAACGGTAAGGTCACAGTGCTGGGGTCACTGTGCTGGGGTGACCGTGCTGCTGTCACTGTGCCACCACCCCCTGTCACAGCCCCCTCCCTGCTGGGCAGGCACCACAAACCCCTCTGCTCTTCCCTTTGCAGCAACGGCGGCGCAGAAAGCAGAGAACTGAGCAGGAGCCAATGCTGTGAGTCCAGGCCAGGCTGGGTGGGGACATCAGGATGGGAGGGACAGCTGGGGCTGCCTGTGGGGGGGACTGCGGGGCTCTGAGCACACCAGTGGGACTGGGCAGCTCTGCATCCCTGGGATGGGGTGGGGGCGAGCCCTGGTGGGGTCCACAGCAGGGAAACTCAGTGCTGGCGAGGGCCTGAGTGTCCACAGGCAGGAAAAGGAAGCATCTGTCCAGATTTTCCCTTGTGTTGCACTTCCTCTTCTTCTGCTGCTCCTCCACCCCTGAGTGGTTTTAGTTTTAGGATGTTCAGAAAGCTGGGTGTGAACCCCTCAGGGCGTCTCACTCTGAGCTCCCCAACCCCCTGGGTTGGGAGAGGGGGAAGGCTGGAGCCCGTGCTGGCACTTTGTGCTGCTGGGGCACAACCCCTGTGTGGGGAAAGCCTGACCCACTGCTCTGCTCCCCTCGCAGAGCCAGAGACCCGAGGACGGACGCTCGGAGCGCAGACGCCTGCGAGGAAACTGAATCCCCAGCAGCAGGTCCCTCTCAGGAGCCGTGGAGCTGCCGTGCCCCTGTCCCCCTCTGTGCTCCAGCACCGGCTCTCTGTCTCCTAACCCGACTAAACTCCGTCCTCTCTGCCTCCCGTGGTGTGTAACGTTGCTGTGAGATGATCATTACCTCTAGGGCTAGTTGTTGCTGATGTTGTAATCGTGACTTTCTCCTCACCCTTCTCGTGCTGTGCGTGTGATTCGGGCTCTGCAGGACTGGCAGGCTGCTGCCCTTTGGGGTGCCCTCCAAGCCTGGGAACAGGGAGTGTGGGCTGTGGGTCAGGGCCCCCCGTTGCCTGCCCAGTGCCAGCAGCACAGCCCCCCTGGCTTTGGGCAGGGCTTGGGGACCTGCAGTGCCCTGGGGACCTGCCCAGGCATTTCAGGGCCACCCGTCCCCATTTCAGCAATAACCCCGTGCATGCCCCCAGCCTAAAAACAGCCATGGTGGGGGGTGAGTCAGGCAGGGACATCCCATGGCTCAACCCTCCTCGCTGGGGTCACTGGGGTGCTGGATTCGAGGCTGAAGGGAGCTCTCCTGCCTCTCCTGCTTGGCACTCCCCGTTTCTGTCCCTGGTTAACCCTGTGGGACGCTGCTTTAAGTGTGAGGCAAGGCCGTGGTGGCAGAGAAGCCCGTGAGGTCCCCAGCACGGTGACACTGTGGGTGAGGGCAGCAGCACAGCAGTGACCTCGCTAACCAGCACAAACCAGCTCCTGCCCGTGAGCCAGAGCTGGGTGAGTGACACAGGCTGAGGGCTAAGGAGAAACAGAGATCCTGTCTGTGCTTTTCCCTGCCGGGGAAGGGGCAGCAGTGTCTCCTCCTGGTGCTCCCTGCCCCTGCTGGCGCCTTGTCACCCCCTGTGCCACCCGTGTCAGTGCTGTGTGCTGTCCCATGGTGGCTCCGTGTCACCCCCGGTGCCAGCTGTCCCCTCTCCCCATGGAGCAGCAGTGAGTGGCACCGAGTGATTCTCGGGGCTTTTGCACACCTGAGCTTGCACTGTGACAACGTGCTGAGCCCAGAGACCATTGTCACCCTGTGTCCTCTCATGGGTCAGAGGCAAACCTGTGATTTTTGGCTCTTCCCCAAGTCCGTGGGCAGGTAAAACCTCAGCTGGGGCTGGGGAACTGCCAGCCTGGGTGGGGGCAGCAGTGAGGGGTCCCCAGGGCATCACTGAAACACCTCAGGGTGCCATCCCCACACCGGGAAGGGGGTCTTGTCCTCCAGGATGGTTTTGAGAGGAGTTTCTGCTGCGTCCATCCCACCGTGGTGGCCCTTCCTCCAGCGTGGTCTGTGTCCCTGCATGCTTGGCATCACTTGGTGGCACCGGGAAGCTCTGTCCCATCTGTGCCAGGCCGAGGGACCGTGTCTCTCGTGTTGTGTCCCTTCCCTCCATCCTGGCTGTTGCAGAGAGCTCCCGGGCAGAGCAGACCCCCGGCCCGGCCCCCGAGTGTCACGGTGTGTGTCCCGGTGCTGTCCCTAGTGTGCCGTCGGTGTTACCACGAAACAAAGAGCTCCCTGTGGTGTGTGAAATGGCCAAACCCTGACTGTTGTAAAATAAACTGAGCTATTGTGTCTCCTTTTAAATAGGCGAGTGTGCTGCTGTGCTGGAGGGCTGGTGTGCTCTGTGCTGTGACCTAAAGGGAAAGGAATAAAATATCGTTTCTATCGGTGCCTGCCTGCCTTGTCTCGAGGGCCGTGGCGTTCCCAGGCCAGCCTGGCAGCTTCCCACGCCATCCCATTGTGGCCGGGCTGGGGCCAGGGGAGCAGGGGCAGCGCCCCGGGCAGCACAGCCGGGCTTTGTGCCGGCCGAGCCCCCTCCTGCTCCCCTCTGCAGCTCAGCAAGAGCCAGAGCCCGTGGGAAGGGAGCGCGGGGGCGCGGCCGCGGACACTTTTGTCCCTCGGCTTTTTGGGAGCCGCCGTGTCGCGCTGCTGGCGCGCCGCTCCGGCGGATGCTGAGCGCTGCCAGGGCACCGTGACAGCGGTGACAGCGGAGCCGCTGTGACGGCCCCACGCGGCACCCTCCCGGGGCTTGGCCGCACCCCGTGGCACCGGGGC
>WBNO01008097.1:91678-102159 GCA_013400575.1 Peucedramus taeniatus | reverse complement strand
CCCGGTGCCCGCTGCCGGCAGGGATGCGCCGTGGGCATCGCGGTGCCGAGCCGCTGCTGGGCCCCGGCATGGCTCGGAGCCGGCACGGAGGTGCCAACCCGGCCGAGGGACACCCTCGGTGCCAGGCTGGGAGGACGGGCCGTGCTGCCCGCTCCTCTCCAGCGAAAGGCAGTCGCAGGCTGTATTTGAGCCCATCCCTCGGCTCGTCACCGCCGCGGGAGGTGAAGGCCAGCAGGGCTGACAATGGGAAGGGGAGGGAGCGCTGGGACAAGGACTCGCGGCTCGGGGTGCCCAGCCCTCCCCACCGGCTGGCACGGTGGGTGCTGGCCCTGCCCTTCCCTCCCCTCCCTCTCTCCCAAAGGCGGGCGGGAGCCCTGCGCCTCCCCTCGTGACTGCGATAAACATTACACCGAGGCCATTAATGTTTAATGAGGTTTGTCTCCCAATTAATGCGCTTTCCCGTGGGTGCCCACTCGCAGAGCGAGGCGCCCGCCCGACGACACGCCGAGGCCATGGGTGACGGTAAGGACAGCCACCTCCACGGGGACACCTCCATGCGAGGAGCAGCGCTGGTCCCTCCCACCACGGGGGAAGCTCTGGATGAGGATTTGGGGTGGGCAGACGTGGGGTTGGGTCCTCAGAGCTCCGCAGCCCTGTGGCACATCGGTGCCAGCTGGTGTTCGGCTTCTCCTCGGGGTGATTTCTCCTCCCGGGCTGCTGCCGGCAGAGGGCTGTGCAGGCAGGTAAGGTGGCTGGGGCGGTGACACGGTGACGAGCTCGCTGACATGGAGGGGTTGTTGGGGTGCATCTGGTGCGAGGTGTGAGCCTCAGGGTTGTTCAGTCTCTGCACTGAGGGGACAGAGCCATTGCTGGAGTGCTGCAGGCAGTGGCACTTCCCGAGGCCAGTGGGTCCCTGCCTGCAGCTGCACCTGGAGCTCCAAGGCTCCCGAGCATCCTGCAAAGGCAGCCTGCAGGTGCATCCCGTGAATTTGCCAAGGACGTTAAACCTCCCGGGGCGAGACCCAGGAGTTCCCTGGCTCAGCTGCGTGCCAGGGAAGTCTCAGCACTGTCACTTGCAGTCCTCGACCCTGCTCTCTCCCTCCTCTGCATTGTGAGGACGTGGCTCTCACGGGACTTTCTCCTCTTTTCAGAGCAAGTTCCCGAGCAGGGCCAGGACAGGTTCAGCTACGGTGAGTGTGTGTCCCGGGCAGGGGGACGGCAGCTCCTGCCACCCTGCCATGGGCTCTGTGAGAGGCTGCGGGCTCAGCTCCACGCTCGGGCTGGCCTGACACCTCCTGGCTCTCCTCCTCCCCAGACTATGACACCATCCGCAACGGGGGGCTGATCTTCGCCGTCGTGGCTTTTGTCATCGGGCTCCTCATCATCCTCAGTAGGTGCCTGCGTGGGCCGGACACCTTCGGCTCTGCTCCGTGCTCCACTCAGCCCCCTCCTCCGGCCAGGAGGGGGCTGGGGGTCACCAACCCTGTCCCCACCCTCGGCTCTGCTCCGTGCTCCACTCAGCCCCCTCCTCCGGCCAGGAGGGGGCTGGGGGTCACCAACCCTGTCCCCACAGCACCAGGGGTGGGCACAGCCTGCCCCCAGGGCTGCCTGGGAACTTTCCACCCAGGCATGCTCCCAGCACAGGGCAAGTTGGGAGGGAGACCACATAAATATTTAGTGTTTCCCTGCCAGCACCCGGGCTTCAGAGGGAAGGTCACTCATTAAAAATAGCAGAGAAAACTCTGACATTTCCAGAGAGAGGAGACAGCATTCCCAGAGCCCTCGAACCTCAGCAGCTCCCAGACTGACCCGATGCTAAGTGTGCAGGGCACCCTGTGGCCCTGCCTGGGTGTTCTGGCACCGCTTTGCGCAGGGTGGCCACGGTCACAGCTGCTGCAAGGATGGTGCCCACTCATTTTAGGGAGAAAACCATGAAAACCAACAGCAGCATTTGCAGTCATGGGGCAGCTTGAGCAGGAGCCTGAGGGCAGTGCCAGGGCTGCAGGGGTGGGTTGCTGGGGTGGGGGGAGGCTCAGCCTCAGTCGCTCCTCTCGCCCCCAGGCCAGCGGTTCCACTGCGGAGGGAGGAAGAAGAGGAGGTGAGAATTGCACGGTTTCAGGAAGCCTCATCTCTGCTCCTGTTCCAGCCCTGCCAGCTGGCAGGGCCAGGGCTCAGCCCGTGTTCCCCCCTCTCTCAGCCACATTGCCCAGTGTAACATTCCTCCCTTCGCTTTTTGCTCCACAGACAGGGGAACGAGGAGGAGCTGTAGGTGCAGGTAGGAGGCTGTGGCCAGCAGCCAGGTGATGCTTTGGGGTACTCATGCTTCAGGGAAACACTTCTGGGGGGTTTGTCCCGGGAGGAGTGCGCTGGGACACGCTGGCCATGCCACCCTCCCTCTGTCCCGTTCCAGAGCTGCAGTGCCACCATGGAAGCAGAGCTCCAGCCGAAGCCCAGGAGTCCTGGCCAGTGGCCACCCCTCACCCCGCTCCAGTGGATCCATTACCCCGCAAGGCCAGAACGCAAATTGCCCTCGTGCTTCCCCCTCTCTTAGACCCAGCAAGAGCTTCTTGGCTAATAAAGTTCAAGCTCCGAGAGGTTAAACTGCGTGCCCGAGGCGTTTGAATCGCCCACTCTCCTGGCCCGGCGCCAATCACTTTTCTGCCCTGCAGGCGTCTTCCTCCGCAGACCCAGAAAAGGTTCCCGCAGCCCGAGGCACGGAGCGGGCAGCCCTGGCTTTGCTCCGGATGTTTCTTCTCTCAGCTGCGGCTCCTGGATCCTGCGGCACTTGCCTTTCCCTTGGGATGCCCAGGAAGGGCTGGCAGCACTGTGGGGCTCGTTGTGTGCTCGTGTCTGGCTGGGATGGGGTTAATTCTCTCCCTCGCAGCCCTCGCGGTGCTGGGCTGTGTGTTGGGAGCTGGGAAGGTGTTGGGAACTCTCCAGTTCTGGCTCCTGCTGCTCCCACAGCAGCAGCGCTGTCCCTTCGCCACCCCCCTGACCAGCACTCCGGGGTGGGCAGGATCCTGGCAGGGGACACGGCCAGGACAGCCCCAAAGTGACCAAAGGGATATTCCAGACCAGGTGACACCTGCACGGGTATAGAAGAAAAGGGAAAGGAGGAGAAAGGGAGGTGTTCGTGAGTTACATTTGCCTCACAGAACAATCCTCACTTCCCGGGAAGGGGTTGGGCACCACCTGCGGATGGCAAGTGGAGAGTTTCAACCTTCTGGATTTCCTCTTTTTCCCTTTTCTTGTGCTCACGCTCCCTCCGCTTTCACTTTATAAACTGCCTTTATCTTGACCCACGCGTTTGGGGGATTTTCCCTGGTTTTAATCCCTCCCTGCCCTGCTGGGAGGGGAGTGGAGGAGCAGCTCAGTGGGCAACTGATGTCCAGCCAAGGTCAGCCCAGCCCAGCACCACAGAGCGCGATCCTTCTCGCTCAGGAACGGGGCTCGGATGAAGCACGGAGCTCTTTGTGAGCTCCCGGCCTCTCTCAGCTTCGGATTCAGCCAGAAACGCCTCTTAAAAAAAAAAAAAAGAAAAAAAGAAAAAAAGTAGAGCAAAACTCACCCGCAATTGGGCGGTGAGTGAGGAGGGAGGTTCGCTCTGTGTGCCGAGAGCTGGCCCGACACAGACACCTAGTGACGGGAGGGCACAGGGCTGCCTGTCCCCCACCGCTGTCCCCACCTCCCCCAGCATCCTCGGGGACCTCGGGGCACCCCAACCAAGCAGAGGAGGAGGGGTTCAGGGGGAAATGCAGTGGGGAGCTCACTCCCAGCCTCGTCGGTCTGGGGGTTGCTTCAGCAGGGAATGGTTTGGATGAGAAACCCCAGCTCAGGGGTTCTCCTCCCCTCACCTGAAGCCACTGTGGTTGTTCAGGTGTGCAAGGGGCTGCCGCCAGTGACCCCGACCATCCCAGCACAACCAGGACAGAGAAACCAACTCCCTGGGTTCGTGTGGGCTTCCATCGAGGTCAGACATTGACAGAAAAATAGGATTAGCTGGGGGAAGGTTATTAGGCAAAATCCGTGCAATTTGTCTAATCTGAGGTGCTTATTTAACACAGTAAGGAGATTATTTTGGAATATAATTTTGACTTGACAGTGACCCACTAATAAAGACTCGTTACAGCTTTGCACAGCTCAAGCAGGAACAGGAGTCCTTCAACCGAGGGAGAAAATGGTTAATGGTTAAGCTCAATCCATCTTAGAGGTGTTTTTCAAACTAAACGATCCTGAGGTTCTATGAGAAGTGCCTGTTCAACAGCACAGAAGGGTTTGGCCACACCAGAACTGCCTTGCCCATACCTCACTGAGTGTGGTGGGGCTCTGACCCCACAAGCAGCAGCTGAAGGTCCCAGCAGGCAGGAAGGCAGCAGGGTGTGAAGTGATCCCGTCCTCAGGCGGGTTCCACAGCGCTGAGCCCCAGGGCTCCCCTCCTTCCCGGCTCCTGAGCATGCCAGGGCTGCAGCCGTGCCCCTCCCTCCCCTGAGCCCCCCAGACAGAACCCCCGTGGTTCCGGGGCCGGGGATTAGGGGAGTGAAAAGCCGTGTCTGGCTCCCGCGCGGGAGCTCTGTCTCGGCAGCAGATGGCATTAATGGCATTATTCTGCACGGCTTGGGGACACCCACGTGTGCCCGCACCTGCAGGGCCCCACACCCCAGCCCGGGGTGAGCCAGGGCTGGGGACACTGACAGGGGACAGGGGCGGGGCATGCCCCAGCACCCAAACCTTGCCCTGGGTGTGACATTTGGAGGGCAGGGTCTGCTCTGAGCTCAGCTGTGAGCTGAGCCAGCTCCGTGCTCCTCCAGGATGGAGCCAGGAGCAGAGGACAGGCACAAAGCAGAGAGAGGGTGCAGAGGAGATGTGCCTCTCTGAGCTGGGGTAGAGGGGCTGCCAGCAGCTCTCCAAGCCTCCACAGTCGTTTGTTTTGGATGTTGAACCCTGGAGCTTTGGGAGAGGGAAGCTGGGGGCACCCCAAGAAAAGGTCACCGTGTCTCCTTCCTGCTGCCACTGCCCCGATGAGAGGGTCCTGCTCTCCACGGGGTGAGTCTTTGCCCCATCAGAGGGTGTCCCATGGGCAAGCCCAGCCCCTCAGCCCTTTCCTTGTGCTCCCTGTGCTCCCTGGCCTCGGCCAGGAGGTGTTTGCCTTCTCCCCTGAACCAGGCAATCTCGGAGGATTTCTCTCACAGCCCCTTGAGCCATTAATCTTCTCAGAGCAAATCTTTTCTGCGGCACAAAGGGGATTGGGTAAATAATACAGTGGACAACTGGAGTGCCCTTTTCCTCTGGGAAGGCTTCCAGACCCAAACAGCTTCTCCTTGGCGCTGGTTATTCCCTGCTTGCTTCGCCGGGCTCTGGATGGACAGGGACAGGGAGAGGGGCTCTGGCTGGCTGTGGCTTGGCCTGTGCCTGTGCTTCACCCCTGACTGGAAGCAAGGAGATGAGGCAGCAGGGCCGGAACCAGAGCAGCAGCAGCAGCAGCCAGGGAGGAGCTGCCAGCCCTGCTCCGTGGTGCCAGGGACGCATTTCGCCCATGAGGAAACGCGCATGCAAAATGTCTCCTCGTTAGTTGAAAGAGGACAGCAGCAAATGGTGACTCAGGGAGCCAGAGAGGAGCACTGGAGAGAGGAGAGATGGGCCAGGCTGGCAGGGAGCCAGCCACGTGCCTCGGCCTCCCTCTGCTCCGCTCCCGAAAAGGCAGTGCATCCAGCAGCAGCACCTCTGCAAAAACAGCGATTCCACGGGCTGGAATTGCCCTCCAGCCCCGGGAAAGGACATTCCAGCCCTCATTTCCACGTCCACGTGCCCCAGAGAGGAGGTGGTTAGGGAGTAACTGCTCACGGCAGCGATGATGTGGGGGTGCAGCCCAGGGATGGACAGGGTGGGTCTTCCCAGTGGGATTCACAGTGGAATTCACAGTGGGATTCACAGTGGAATTCACAGTGGGATTCACAGTGGAATTCACAGTGGGATTCACAGTGGGATTCATAGTGGGATTCACAGTGGAATTCACAGTGGGATTCACAGTGGAATTCACAGTGGGATTCACAGTGGGCTTCACAGTAGGACGTGGCTGGAAGCAAATGAGGGTGCCCCTGAACCCAGTCCATGTGTCTCAGAACCGTGCCTTGGAATCACAGAGGTTGGAAAACCCCTCTAAGACCATCCAAGCCCATTAACCAACGCTGCCAAGGCCAGCACTAAACCATGTCCCCAGAGGTCACATCTGCACACATCTGTCTTTTAAATCCCTGCTTTAAATCCCTCCACCGCTGTCCTGGGCAGACTGTTTAGCCCCTGGAGCTTGCTAAAACTGAGCAAAGTCCCTGGAGCTGGTGAGCACAGGGACCCCGCTCTCCTCCCCGCACGGGGCTCCCCTCGGTGAAGCCCCCTCGCCCCTGTCCCCTCTGCCCCGGTCCCCGCTCAGCAGCGGAGCGCGGCGACACTAGAGGGAACCAAATCCCAGCTTCTTGCCGGGAAAAAGCCTTTTCCTCGGGAAGCCGAGCATCCCCGGCTGCCCGGCAAGGGATTCGGGCTCGGGGCACGGGGGACGCGGAGCCCTTCGCAAACAGAACAGGGATGCTTTGGGCTGGAAGTTTAAAACTCTTCCCCGTTTTCGTGTCACAGTCAGGAGTACCAGGGATCCTTTATGGAAACGCAGCTGTTCCTGTAGTGCACGACCCAAAGGGCTCGAGCAGGATGTCATTTTTGGGTGCATTGACCCTGTTTGTCCAGGGGTTTGCAGCCTTTTACTGTGGCACAAGCCCCCGGCCACCTTCAGGGCGTTTATCCTCCTGCCATGTGGGAGCCGCTTGCTCCCCTCTGCCCCTGGGGAAACTGAGGCACTGGGGGCTGCAGCCACAGGCCAGGTGGGGTCCTCCCCCCCTCAGCATCCACACAGGGCCAGCCTTGGGGCTGGGGGTTAGTGGGGAGGAGGGGCACGGGGCTCCAGGACAGGTTTTGCCGGAAGGAACCTATCAGGGCATGCCCAGCACTCTTCCACACAGGTATACCCAACAATTAGCTGGAACCCAGCCTGCTATTGTCCCCCCAGCCTGTCCTCCATGTTACTGGTGGGACTGGGCTGGCAGCAGTGGCCGTGCAGGACGCAGCTCTTCGTGCCTGCGGGCCAGGGTGTGCGGTGAGGGGTCACAGCGGGCCGGCCCCGCTCGGAGAGGTGCTGCCAGGGTAAGTTGGCGATGCGTGGGAAGTGCTTTGTGGCAATCGGCTCGAGACAGATAAGTAGCCCTGTTGTTTTAATGACCGCTTCCTCCGGGGATTTGTCTGCGAGGGCGGCCGAGGGCACTGGGCTGGGGCCCGGCGGGAGGGGAGCTGTGTCCTGGCCGGAGGGATGCGGGGTGCAGCGCCCGTGCCCAGCCCGGGGCACAGCCCCGGGAGCTGAGGGGGTGCTGTGCAGACCCTCCCCTTGGCTGTTCTCCTCTGGGTGCCTGCGTGGAGAGTGGGTTTTTCGAGTATTAGTGGAAGAATTGCCTTTAGGGGGAAATACCTCACTGGCTAAGGGGGTGTGTGAGCGCGGGACACTGCTGTAATCCCCAGAGCTCCGGGGTAGCCTGGGGCTGAGTGTAATTCTGCCCAGAGGCAGAAGAAATGCCAGGGAAGGAGGAGATTGAAGGGTGGCTGTTTTTAAAGTGCTGTGGGATGTCCCACATGCCCCAAGGAGAGGCAGCAGGACCCCCCCGTGCAATTTCTGCTGTGGTGAAGTGCAGAGGGTCCCTCCTCCTGCTGGGGCTCAGAGCTGAGCGTAGGCATGCCTTGCTATCATTTCTCCCTGTCTCGTGTGGGGTTTGGGCCAGGGAATTAATTCCTCAGTGCGAGCTTCACCTTTGAACCGTGCAGCTGGGCTGGCTGCTGGCTTGGGCAGGCTGCTGGCTGCCTTGGGAGCAGGGCAGTGGCTACAGAGAGCCTGAGACGGGCTTCTCCTCGCGAGCCGCCGCTGGCCTGGCTTCCTGCAAGCCGCTTTGGCTGCCAAAGCGCAGGTCAGCGCTGCCCAAATCATTACCGTGGAGATTTCCTGCCTTTCCTCATCGCAGCCACACGAAGCACACGATGCAGCTCTGCTTGCTAGCAGGACACCAGAGCTTCAGCTTTCCGGGCTGAACGCGCCTGCAAAGGCGACGCACAAACGCTTCCTGTGCGCGTCCAAACGCGGCCATGGGGAGGCTGATGGCCCCAAACCGTGGCTGGCTGCTGGGCGAGAGCTGAGCCCCAGGTGTGGGCTGGCAGGAGCTCCTGCTCCGGGAGCTCTGGCTGCCTGCCCGGCACTGCCAGCCCTGCACGTGCGCCGGGCTCAGAGAGCTGGCAGAAGGCCTGGGCTGAGCCATCGTGGAGGAGCAAGCAGGGCCGGAGTGAGCGGCACAGGCGGCTCCAGGACTCGCCAGGGCTCCCCAAGTGTGAGCCAGGCTGAGCACTCACCCTGCCAGCCCTAAGTTTCCACTCTGGTGCTGCTCCCAGCAGCTCCTGTCCCGGAGGACGGAACCCTCGGTGGGGGAGGTCAGTGTGCTGGGCTGATTCTCTGAGCTGGGGATGGTGAGGAAACTCACGAGAGCTGCTGAGCAGCCAAGGGAGCTAAAAATGAACGGGTGAGCAGCGTTTACTCCCCCTGCTCACATGCCTCACACAGAGATCTGTGGGGCCCCGTGGGTGCTGTGCCAGCGAGTGCCCTGCCAGCCCACGCACCCCGGTTCCATTCACTCCCGAGTGTGGGAGGGTACCAATCACACCTGAGTCCAACACGTTGCGTGCCGCTCTGCAAAGTGCTGTAGCAGGTCCTGGGGCTGGCAGCTCGCTGTGAGCAGGCTGGGCTTGGGCTGTGCTGCCATCCTGCAGCAGCTGCCGGGGAGGGAAGGGGGCAGATGCCTGGCATGTGGCTGGGGCTCCCCCCCGGGCTTTGCCGCTTGCCTGGGTATGGGCCTGCATACCAATTTCCCTGCGAAGTATCGGCGAACATCTGCAGGGCGATGTAGGTGGCGATTGAAACGCACCTCGGCTCCGGGAGGGATGTGTGGGCACCGTGTGTGCATCAGCTGCTGCCTCGCCGCCTCTCGGGACGCCGGCGGCGCGGCCAGGGGTGCGAGCGTGGGGCTGGCGAGCGGCACGTGCCCGCGTGGGAGGGCTGTGACACCCACGAGCCGCTGAGGTGGCCTGCGAAGGGGCTGGGGAGGGGGTGGTGACGGCGCTACCGAGCTCGGCAGCACCGAGGAAGAGGAAGCGCATCCCTGGGGAGGAGGAGGAGGAGGAGGAGGAGGAGGGAAGGCTGGGGTGTGTCGGACCCGCACAGCATGGGCACGGTGTTTGCCCCTGTTTCTGCTGCTGGCGCTGAGGGCTGGGCAGGGGTTAGGTGGCAGTGGTCTCGCTGTGATTGTCGCTAAGATGACAGCGTGTCTGGTGTGGGTGGCCTGGAGCAGGGAGGGGACAGGGGATGCAGGGTGGGCATGGAGGACCCTGCGTCCTGGCAGCTTCTCCGTGTCCTTGGGCCATGTCCCCCCTCTGAAATGGGAACCTCTCACCCACGGGTACCCCCGCGGTGAGCTCTTCAGGGGACTTCTAGGTGTGAATGCCTGCAGTGAATCCACGAGGGCTGGAAATGGCCATGGGGCTGTTGTTTTCCCAATTTCCGTGACGATAGTTGCGTTTTCAATTAAATCTAAACAGCGCTTTTTAAAAAATCCGAACGTAATGTTTTTCCTGCTGGTTGTTTTGTTTGAAATCTGAATGCTTTAATCTTTCTTTCTGTTTATTTTCCAACAAATTGGGCTTGTAAAGGCTGTTTTGGAAAGCAAAGAAAACCTGCTATAATCACTTCAAGAAAAGACACTCTGAATGCTCTAACGGTCCAGACAAATTGGCTTTGGTGTGACTAAGTCTTGGGGAGTACAAGCTTCGGCTTGAGCTAAGCCTTGGATAAATACACCCCAAAGTAAAGCATTAGCTGGTATTTGTTTGTTATTTGCTGGCTGGAGGGATGAATGTGTAATGAATCTGCTGGCCCTGTCCTGCTTGTGTCCCCTCTCGTGGGAGCAGCACGGGCTGCCGGAGCCCTGATCTCACACCCTCAGAGGTGTCCAAAGCCACTCTGGACAAGGCTTGGAGCAAGCTGAAAGGTGTCCCTGTGGTCTGTAAGGTCCCTTCCAACCCAAACCACTGAACTGTTTTTGTCCCCCGGAAGCTGGACGAGAGTGAGGGAGGCCCAGGGAGCAGGAGGAGTGCCAGTGCCAGTCCCGGGTGGCCCAGCCGTGCTGCTCCCCCGCAGCCCTGCGGCCAGGACAGGGCTCACCTGGGGCAAAGCTCCACTTTGGGGATGGGGGAGCGCGAACCGCGGGGCTGCTCCAGGGCTGACGGCCCGGGGGAGAGCGCAGCTCGGGGGCGGCCGGTGGGGACCAGGGGCTCTGCCAGCCCTTGCGCACGCCGAGGAGGAGGAGGAAGGGGCTCGGCCGGCGGGGGCCGCGGCCGCCCCCAGCCCT
>WBNO01008097.1:0-91180 GCA_013400575.1 Peucedramus taeniatus | reverse complement strand
CGGAGCCCCCGGGGCGGCGGTGGCAGCCGCGGCCGGGACCCCGCACCGACGGGAGCAGCATCCTCCGGCGGGGCCTCGCCGGGACCCAGCGCTCCGCGCCTCCGGAGCGCTTCTCAGTCTGATCCCGTCAGCAGGCGGAACGCAGCGATGCCTTAAAATTCGCATCCTTCCCCCTAGGAATGCTGTGTGAAGTGTAACCCAACGGCTTGACATCAATCAGATTATAGATAAATCATATATGGGGGGGGGATGGGGAGAATCATGGAACAAGCGTGTCAAGGAGACACACGCTGGAAGATTACAGATTAATTTAAAGTTGGGCATTAAGTGGATGCTGCCCACATCCAGCGAGGTGATACTCGAACCGAGACTCTGCTCTAGATGCAATTAAAGAGAGGCAGGAGCTGCGTGGAGCACGGGCACTTAAATCCCACTGCGTTTGTTACAACAATCGATCCATGTTACATAAAGGAATTGCCCATTTCCGGATCTGCGGGAATTTTTAATTATGTTTCTGTAATAAATTACCTCTTTGCCCACGACCCGACCTGCAGATGCGGGTGCTGGAAGCGCCCACCTCTTGGAAAATTGTCTGCTTGGAGGATGTGAAATGACATTTGCCCTAATTATCGTCTCTGACATTTGAGAACAGCAAGGGGGAAATTTTAGGAAATGAGGAAAGTGAAAGAAAGGGGACGGAGCTGCTTCCTTGCATGAGACCTCTCTTGCTGCCCATTACATTACCCCGTTAGATGAATGTTAATCCAATGAAAAATATTTACTGAGGTTTAATAGGGCACCCTCTCCAGTTGTGTGGTGATGATCAATTATTCCATCAATTATTAATTATGGAATAGCTGCTTTATTCGAGCTGGGGTGAAGCTGCTTTTGGGAGCTTTACCCAAAATCGCTATTGTGCTTCAGATCTGCTGAGCTGAACGTGCCAGCGTCTGCTTTGCTTACATTTGCATTTTTTACTGTGCTAAAAGGAAAAAAACAAACCTGGAAACAAATAACCGTCGAGGATGCCATGATTCCTTTCGACCCCCAATAGTCAAAATAATAAAGAGCTGCACTGGTTTATTGCTTTTTGCATCTTTTCAGCCCCAGCTTCTTGGAAAAGGGATCTCTTCCCACAGAGCTATCTCTTCGGAGAAGAGCAAATTAAAAGCCTCCATTAGCACAACTCCTCGTGGCCTCATTTTACATTTTATTTCTTAAAAAAAAAAAAAAAAAAAAAAAGAGATTCTCAGCATTGAACAGTCCTGGTGATGCAAAGTGTTAACGTGAAGCGGTTCCAGAGAGAGGACAGCAATACAATGGAAGTTTCATTAGAATAATAGGATAAAAAAAATGAATTGCTTAATGCATGATAAACCTTTCAGATACTTAATATTTCTGGGCATCGAAGCACATCCTTTTAACGTGCTCCTGCTGTAGGACAAGAGCTCAAGTAGAAACTGAAAGCAGATAAACATTTGATCCAAGAGACCCCTGAAGTTTAGAAATCCCTTGATGGGCTCTAGCTGCTTATTTCTGCCCCTGTTTATAAAATAAACACAAATAGGTGGTTGGCAAGCGGAGAGTTGAGCAGCAAGATGGTCTGGCAGTGCGAGGGAGAGCAGCCAGGCAGAGGGGAGGCGAGTGGTGTGATGAGGAACGGACTGGCCACAACGGAGAGGCTGGGAGCCAGGGAAGCGTCTCCCTGCGTGATGTTGCTGGATGGCTCTGCCGCCTGATTTATATTGGCATTATATTTACATGATGTTCCCGCGTTGGGCGCAGCAAACGGTGCAGCTCGCGGTTTCTAATCTCTCCCATCTCGGCCCCCCAGTGTGGCACAGCGCTCGTTTGTCTCTGAAATGAAACATGGAAACCTCATTAAATGCACGGAGGAGAAGCCTGCAGTGCTCAGCTCCTCGCCGTGCCCGGCGCTTGTTTATCCTGCCAAAATTTCCCAGCACCAGGAGCCACCATGGCGGCTCGCCCAGAGCCTTTACCTGCGCCTGGCGTGGGCTTTGGGCTGCTCCTGCCTTGGGATGGGGAGTGGGTAAAGGCACCCCGGTGTCCCTGGGAGTTTGTCCCCTGCAGGAACAGGCTGTGCCTTGTGCGAGGGGCGAGTGCCAGGGATGTGCTGTGGAGCAGCCCTTCCTGGAGCTGGGGGTTGCCTGGGAGCTTGGGGCACGGCTCGGGGCAGCCGTGGCTCCAGTGCCTCGGTGTTGGGGTGCCAGGATCTCTGCCCGTGTGCCCCGTGTGCTGGGGGGATGGATGGGCAGCGCTCCGTCCTTCCCTGGAGCAGCTGGCGAGCCGAGGGCAAGACGAAAGCTGGAAGTCTTTGTGGCAGGAATTCTGACATGGCAGCAGGCGAGGCTGAGCCGCGCCTCGGGTGGCATGGAGGCACAGAGCAGCCGAGCAGGCAGCACGTTTAGGGGTGCCACTTCCATGGTGGGCACCAAGGAGGAAGGCGCTGGGCCGTCACAGCCGTTGCGGTGCTGCTGTTCGGGGAGGATGAGCTGAGGCAGCTCTGGGTGCAGAGCGCTCCTTGCCTCTGGAATCTCGGTTCTAGCCAGCTCTTGGTCTTTACATAACCACGGTTTGGGAGTCACCCTTTCCCTGCTCGTGGATCCCGCAGAAATATCCCCCAGCACACGCAGGCTGCCGCCATCACCCGCCAGCAGAGCCGCACCAAGCGTTCAGGAATTCCATTTCCAGGCTCGTGCTCCTGCCTGCTCCCAGCTGCGCCCGGGAAGGGCTGCGGCGGCTCCTGGCACTGAGAGGGGAGCCAGCAGGGCTTGGAGGAGGTGAGGAGCTGGCAGGGCTTGCCCAGATGTGTTCTCCTGTCGGCTGCGTGGTGGCAATCCTGGTCTCCACCTTGCAAAGCCACCGAGCGGGTTGTGATGCATTGGGAGCATGGCCCGGCCATTGTGGAGGGACCCCAAGGCCAGGAGTGTTTGGTCTCTGCTGTGTCCCCTTGCCCACCCCTCGTGCCCGCTTGTTTGACCTCCCTGGGGACACGGTGCTGTCACTCTGGCTGGGTAATGTCACCAGATGTCCCCTTGGGACCTCAGGCGTTGTGTTCAGCATGGCCAGGGCATGGAGGTGAGCTCTGGCAGGGGAGGGAGTGACCCTCACCTGTGGTCCCTGGGCTCATTCCTCACCCCCAGAGCTGAGAGTCCCCAGGCTGGGGAGCTCAGGAGGTGGGGCAGGGCTGGGGGATGTCCAGCTCGGGGTCAGTCCCTGTGTGGATGGTGTGGTGGGGCTGGTGCCTCTCAGGAGCAGCCACGGGAGGTTCCGGAAGAAGGAATCGAGCCGGGAGAGCTTTTTTTTCCCAGGCAAGGGTTACAGCCTCAGCCTGGGTGCTGTCGTAATCGCTGGAGGTGGTTCAGGCCCTAATTTCCATGCAGATGCATTAAGGAGCAGGCGCTTGGAGCACGTTTGAGCCGTGCCCTTACCCACAGAGGAGCAGAGGCAGGCTCTCCTTTGCTCCCTCTTTGCTTTGTGAGGTCGGGAAGGACCGTGGTGCTTGAGCCAGAGGTGCTGTGCCACCAGGGTGGGACTCGTGTGGCAGCCAAATTGCAGTGCCAGGGCAGGGAAGATGCTGTGGCAGGTACCTGCTACTGTGCTGGGCACCAGCTGAGTGCCCCAGGCCCTGCTTGGCATTTCCTGACATGATTTTCACCCTGAAATGGGTCCCTGAGGGGCACAGCGTGCGGGAGTCCCCAGCGTGCTGGGACACGGTGGGGAGGGGACATCCCAGGAGGATGTGCTGCTCTCCCAGGCACCTCTGAGCTCCCCTTGGAAGGGACCAGCCTTGGCCCTTCCCTCCTCATCCTTCCATGGTGCTTGGAAGTGCCACTTCTTGCTCCATCAACTCCAAGGTCACTCCCTCCGTTAGCACAAAGGCTGTTAAGGGTGTCCAGGGGGTGAGGGCTTGGAGGGAGCTGGTTCCGGGCAAGGCCAGAGGCTCCTCCAGAGTTCCCTACGTGCAGGCAGGGTGTGATGGAATCACTGTCCTCTCTTCAGCACCGAGGAACCATCAGGACTTGCCACCTACCTGTAATTCCCAGCCGGGTGCGTGCCAGGCTTTGGTTCACCCTCTCCTTGAGCAGGGCAGGTGTCAAACACCCTTAATGAGGATAATTAATGAGCTGCGAGGTGGCCATTAGCCTGCTGGTCTCCTCAGCATCCCTGCAGCCCGCTCAGCCGGGGGCGCTTGAAACCCTGCTGGCCCCTCCAGCCCCTCCGGGGCCCCACGGGTGGGGTTTTCTCGGGGGGGAGCCCGGCAGGTCCTCACCAGCCTCGGAGGAGGGCTGGAGTGACCACCAGAATCAGGAAGCTGCTGCCAGTGGGGTAATGTCCAGTGCGTGCCCAGGGGATGGCATGAACCCCCTTGAAACACCAATTCTTCAGCATTTCCCCGTCAGGTTTCCACCCAGCTAAAGCATCGTGCCCAGCTCTGAGGGGCTTGCTGGCTTTGGGTGGGCTCGGGGTTGGCTGTGTGCTGCCAGCACAGGTGCTGGACGTGCAGGAGAGCAGGAAAAGCCTCTTATCTCAGGAGGAAAAGCCCTGGCTGGCACAGAGCCGGTCCCTGTCTGAGACTGCTCCTAAACCTGCTTCTTAGAAAAGGACAGGCTCTTCCCCGGGAGGTTTTGTGCTGGCATTGCTGAGCTGCTCGGGCAGGACACACAGCTGCACCTCTCCCAGACATGGAGACAGATCCTGGGGACAGTGGTGGCCCCTCTCTGGAGCAAGCAGGTGCTTGAAGAACAGCCCAGTGCTTTGTTGTGTCACTGGAGGTGCTGGAGCTTGGGAAATCCAGCCATCAAAACTAGTAAATATTCTGAAGGGATGATAGCAAAATGACTTGCTTCTCCCCGCTCAAATAGAGATATTAATATTTCAATACCTCTAGGTTGTAATTTACCACAATTTAGGAAGATTGAGCTCTGATGACTTAAAACACCTGCCTTTCAGATCCAGCCCAAGTGTCCAGCCCTGTGCTGGGCTCGGTGCAGCTCCCAGCTGGAGCCAGGCTGGGCTCCAGGCTGCATTCCCAGCAGAAACTGTTCCATCTCAGCTCTCCCAGCCTCCTCCTTTCAGGTTCATGTGAATTAATGCCCTCGATATGTAGGTTAGGGTCAGCACATCTGACCAGATGTGAGCAGTGATTTCTGGTTTAAAAATATTGCTGTGCTATTTCTAAATTTTTAATCTCTCCCAGTGATTTGGAGACAGTTTTATGAAACATGGAATTAGGATGGTGCTCAATGCTAAATGGTAAAGGAGATTATGAGGATTTAACTCTATACGTCTGTCACATAACTATTGCCAATCCCATAACCTCCATTTTCTATTAAAAATCCCTTTCCCCCTTTGACCCGAAAAAGCTTTATGGGTAATCTGAATTTCTCTGTTTATGAGGTATTTTTCCACTCCTTGCCCCAGCCCCTCACCCATCCAGCTCTGAGCCCTTCTGGTGCTGCCAAGGATGAAGATGTTTCCCTGGCAGGCTCTGGGTGCTCCAGGAGCCTTCTCGAGCTGGAATGTGGGATCTGGGAAGAGATCCTGGATGGAGCACGGGGCACAGCCGGATGTCCTTGGTCCAAAGCCAGCCTGAAGGTGGCTTTTGCTGTGCCCTGGCTCCAGCCATCTTCTGCTCAGCTCAGTCTCAGCCACAAATAGCTCTGTGCTGCTCGTGCAGGCTTTGTTTCCCTTCCTCTGCCTGCAAATGTGCGTTTTTTTCCCTTTCATGTATTTGGGAGAAGCACCGCGCTGCTCGGATGAAGGGAAATGCTGATTCATGACGACAAACCAGCCTGGAGATGTCACAAAATGACATCTGCAGGGCCGAGCGGTGGCCCCGTGGCTCTGCAAAGGCTCGGCTGGAGCTTTGCTCCTCTGCCCGTCCGTCTTTGGTGTTCATCAGCCAGGGAGGGAAAAATAAATGGCTTTGTCTTCTTCTGCCGGTGTGTGGACACGGGGAACTGGTGCGTGGGGAGACAAGGAGATGGTTTTGTGACCTCTAAATTGCTTGTGTTGTGTGGTGGCACAGCTGGACCTTACTATCAGCTCATCCATTCAGAGGGCTCCAAGTGGGCACGGGAGGAAACCTGGTCATTTTCAGGGATGATTCTGTGCAGTGCACACAGAGAGCAAGAGTGAGGTGCCGAAAGAGGCGCGAGGTTGTACATCCAGCTGGGAGAAGGATGGAGAGGACTCTGCTCCAAAAAGGGCTGAGGTGTCTTGGGATGTCCCATCCTGAACGGTCGAGGACAGCTCGGGGTTGTCCCATCCCGTTGGGAACAGCTCAGAGTGTCCCATCCCATCGAGGACGGCTCAGAGTGTCCCATCCTGTTGAGGACAGTGTGGATTGGGCTGGTGGCACAGCTCCGAGGCAGGATGGGCATCTGGCTGGAGAAGCTTGGCACGGAGCTGGAGCGACCGTGGCCACTCAACCGGCCCTTCCCCGGGCAAGTGGCGCTTCCAGCACCACGGCGTGCGGATGAGGCTTTCCTTCTCCCCTCTGCTGCCGTCCCCTCCTCCCCAAGTTAAGGAATCGAGGTCAGGGAGGGTCCCCCGTGGCTCGTTCTGAACCGTTGGCACGGTGCTGATCTGCTTATTGGCTCTGCGGCACCGCGGGCGTGCGCTCAGCCGCGCTATTAATACACCCGCCGAGGGCCCTTCCCAGATCCCTGTCCTTCCGCCCACTTGGAAAGAGTGCAGCTAAAAAAAGAAAGCGGATCTAAGTGACTGGGGGCCTCCTCTTCCTTATTTATAGCCAATTTCGCTGGCTTGGGCTGGGAAGGGGGAGCTCATGGTCCTGGAGAGTGGGAAGGAGTTGGGTGCAGAGGTCCATTCCCTACTTCCCAAGAAGTGCATCCCAGTGCATCACAACCCACTTGGTGGCTTTACAAGGTGGAGACCAGGATTCCCACCACACAGCCAACAGGAGTACACATCTGGGCAAGCCCTGCCAACTCTTCTGTTCTACAGCAGTGAGAGCTGCTCCTGGGCATGCAGGTGGCCACAAGCTCTGCCTAGACTGTGCCCCTGAACCCACCTCAGTCCTTTTTTGGATGGAGCAGGGGTGCCCTGGAGAAGCTCAGGCTGAGGGCAGGGTGGGTCTGGGCTTCCCTGTCTGTGGCTCTTGGAGAGGGGAACAGCTCTGATCCTGGTTTTCCAGCCCTTTCCTGGTTTGGAGGCAGTGGTAGGGTGGCAGGAGAGGTCTCTGCCCCGCCTGGCAGTGATGTACTCTGGATGTGTTGGATTTGCTCTGCTGGATGGGGCTGCTCCAGACCAGGGGACCACAGGAATGTCAGGGTTGGCAGGAGGAGCAGTGTTGGTGGCTGTGCTTGGCGTGTTGTCCCCGTGGGTTCTCAGAGCCAGCTGGGCACCCCTGGGAAAGCCTCAGGGGCTGCCTGGGGTGTCCATCCTCGCCTGCACAGCCCCTGGCTGTCCTGCCGAGGTGCCTGTGATCCCTGATCCGTGCTGGCAGCAGGAGCGCTGGCCTGTGAAGGTGGCCTGTGTGCTTCCAGCCGTGCACAGATGCTCCTGAGCTCCCCTGCTCCGCACGCAGGGCTCAGGGGCTGTGCCGGGGTGTTCTCTGTGCCAGGGGAGTCTTTGTGCCCAGGAGGGGTCTCTGTGCTGGGGTGTTCTCTGTGCCGGGGTGTTCTCTGTTCTGGGGGGGTCTCTGTGATGGGGGGTCTCTGTGCCAGGGGGGTCTCTGTGATGGGGTGTTCTCTGTGCCAGAGGAGGGTCTCTGTGCCAGGGGGGTCTCTGTTCTGGGGGGGTCTCTGTGATGGAGGGTCTCTGTGCCAGAGGAGGGTCTCTGTGCCAGGGGGGTCTCTGTTCTGGGGGGGTCTCTGTGATGGGGGGTCTCTGTGCCAGGGGAGTCTCTGTGCCCAGGAGGGGTCTCTGTACCACCAGGACTGGTGATCCCTGCAGTGACCCCTCGCCGTTGTGGCCTCTGCTTTGTCCACAGCACACTCTGAAGATGTTGGAACCAGCCTCTACTTTGTGAACGACTCCCTGCAGCAGGTCACCTTCTCCAGCACAGTGGGGGTGGTGATCCCCTGCCCGGCAGCAGGGTCACCCAGCGCCGTCCTTCGGTGGTACCTGGCCACAGGTGACGACATCTACGATGTGCCCCACATCCGGCATGTCCATGCCAATGGGACTTTGCAGCTCTACCCCTTCTCGCCATCAGCCTTCAATAGCTTTATCCACGACAACGACTACTTCTGCACCGCAGAGAACTCGGCTGGCAAAATCAGGAGCCCAAATATCCGTGTTAAAGCAGGTAGGAGCTGCCTGTGGGTGCTGGGCTGGTTTCTCCCTGCCCTGCTCCATGGGCTGCCAGCCAGCCCGTCAAGTGCAGAGCCAGGGCTGCTGCCTTGGGTTCCTGCAGCAGGATGGAGCAGGGAGAAGGGCAGAGCGTTGGGTGGGATGTGCAGCTTGGAGGTCCCCAGTGAGAGTCTGGAGAATGTGGGGTGGCTGCAGCCTGGTGGAAGGAGAGCTCCCCTCCCTTTGAACAGGGATTGTCTCACCCAACCACTTACTGAGGCTTTTCCCAGCTGTGGGAGGGGCTCAGCCACATCTGTCCATGCTGGGGGCCCCCTCAGTGTGCCACAGCCCAGTTCCCACTGCAGCACTCAGCCTCAGCTTGCCAAGGCTTATTAAGAACAAAAAAAATTAAATAAATAAAAAAAAGGAGGAATATGGCAAAGAGTTGATTCCAAAAGCCATTATAGTAAATTATTGACCAGGCTGAGGAGGGCTAATAGCCCAGGAATGGCTTCATTATGTAACCTATTAAAAGTGGGGCTAGCAGAGGGAACGTGACAGAAGTGACTACAGGGTTTTTTATTTTAATACCTTGTACTGTGGAGTAAATTGGTATTAACCCCCTTCTGCAGAGTGAATTATTTACCAGCACTCTCAGGTTACCTATAAACCACAGCATGGTGGAGGAGCAGATGGGGTGTAGTAAATGTGGAGCTGCTGCTCTCCTCATGTGGGCACGGTGGGGTTGGCCCTGCTGGGATCCCACGTGCCCAGAGCTGCCCTGGGATCAGAGAGGGAATCCTGGCTCTCACCTCCTCCCCATCCAGGGCTGAATGCACCCTGCTGTTGGGCTGGGAGCTCAGCCTCCCCCTCTGTCAGCAGGAGATGTGGGTGTCCAGTGGGGCCACCAGGATGTCTCCAACTCCTGGAGCTGCTCTGCCTTTCTGGCAGTGGAAATGGTTGTGGAACATTCCCCAGCTGCTGCTCCCTCCTGGCCATCCCACATCCCAGTCACTCTCCAGTGCTTCCTAATGGCAGCGCAGCACAGAGAGCCAATTACAGCTGGAGAAAGCAAGCAATTAAATAAAATGCACTGGAAACTGAAAACATGAGGGGAAAAATCTCAGGAAGTCTTGGGAAAGCTGTCGGCGAGCACATGGAGCAAATTTCTCCAGCCAGGGGAGAGGTTTAAGTGGGATGGTCATGGCTGTGTGTTGCCCTCCTGGGGGTTCTTCCTGCTGGCAGGAAAAGCCTGGAGCCCTGGCTGTGGGGCTGTCCCCAGGGTCTGTCCCCAGCTGGGGTGCTCGTGGTGGCAGGGAGCACTCAGGATGTTCCTCGTGGTCCCTGCTGGCCTTTAAAGCCTGTGAATAAACCTCAGCTCCAGGTGATTAAGGAGGCTTTTGCTGGTTAATCTGCTTTGACTCTGCAGCCCCTTTCCATGGCAGCTTCTCCCCGTGCCCTCGTGGCACATTTCTGAGCAGGGACCCCCAAAACCCAGAAACCAAGGTGGAAATGCTGCCACTCTCTTGCTGCTGGCGTGGCTGGGCGAGGTGTGGGATGCAATACCCACAGGGATTTCCCACCCAGGGAAAACACCTTCCTTCTGGGGCTGCTGAGGGTTTTGTTGAGCTGCTCCTGCTCTGGCCAGCTTTGTTAGGTGACAAGGTGAATGTGTGTTTGTCATGATGGCAATCGCCTCCATGTCCTACAGGGCACAATTTTTGTCACAGTAAGAAGGGAGCTGCCCTCAACTGCATTTTGTACTTAAATTTCAGGAGTGTGTGGTGTCTGTGTTGCTGGGGTTGGTGTTATCTCTTTGTCTGGAGAGGCTGAGGTGGGTCCACCTCCTGGAGCTCTGCTGCTGGTCCAGGGAGCAGCACGGAGCTGTCAAAGGGATGTGCATCCCCCTGAGAAACAGGGCACATGCTGGGAACATGGAAAATTGTCATCTGCTTGCCTCAAATACTCCTGCAGTGGCTTTAGCGGGGTCCCAGCCTCTGTGCCACCGGCTGTCTCTCCCAGGATGCATTTTCAGCATCCAGAGGTGAAATGCACATTACAACTACAAAATGTCATTGGTCCCCACACCAAGTGGGGAGTCTGGCAAGTCTGGCAAGCTCAGGTGACACTGGGGACCGTGGCAGGTCCCAGCAGCAGGACCTGGGCCAGGTGTCCCTCTGTCCCAAGCCCAGCACCACGTTCACAGCAGAGAATCCCCTCCTTCCCCGGGAAGGTGTTTGGGATGGAAGCAGCGTGTGGCTGGGTGGGTTGGTTTGTTTGGGAAACGTGGGATTCTAGCAAAAGGAAGTGTGTTTTCCTCCAGCACTGTCATGCTACCAACCATCTGCTTTCCTCCACAGTTTTCAGGGAACCGTACACCGTTCGGGTGGAGGACCAAAGGTCGATGCGTGGAAACGTGGCTGTTTTCAAGTGCCTCATCCCCTCCTCAGTGCAGGAATACGTTAGCGTTGTATCCTGGGAGAAAGACACCGTTTCTATCATCCCAGGTAAGAGAGGAGCACCTGTTCTCTTGCAAATCTGACCTGCTTTGCCATGTGTGACATTTGCTGCCGCGGAGGGTCTGGTTTTTGGCTTGTTGTCTGTGCCTGTGCTGCCCAGCTAAGGCTTTTATTGGTGATTTTGCAGCTCCAGGCTGGAGAGCGCTGCTGGTGTGAGCAGAGGGGTGATGTCCAGGCTCTCCTGGGTGCTCTGGACAGGTGTCCCTAGGGTGAGGTGTAATTTTGGCAGCACTCGTGCCCTGTCCTGGTTGCTGCAGGATGTTGGATACCTGGCACTGGCACCTGGACAACAGGGACAGCACCTGCCTGTGCTGCCCATGTGAGTCCTGCGGTCAGGGCTGGTGCTTCTCTTGTCAGGACATTGCTCCAGTCAAAATTCCACCTTTTCTCATCAATTTTCACAACTGATTCGACCACAGGGAAAGGAACTTGGTAAAAATGCCATCACCTCCCTTTTCTTTGTGATGGAACCTGCTTGGCCTGCCTGTCCCATGTCCCTGGGCCATGTCCAGCTCAGAGCTGCCTTCTCTGCGTGGGGAAGGGGCTGTGGGAGGGTCAGCATCCCTCACCTCTGTGCAGGGACCCTGCAGGTCCAGATGCTTTTCCCCAGGTATTTCCCTGTGATTTTTTGGCAGCTGTTCCTGCCTGGCTGTGGCAGGTCCTGGGCACAGCGTGGTGCCAGCTCCGTGTCCCCGTGTTCCGGGGTGACCTCGTGGCTCCTCCGCGGAGCCGCTGTCGATGCACAGTGTGTGTGAGCTGGTAGTGAAGCAATCAATAACTGCTTCCCCCGGGGGATCCAGAGGGAATTAAAGGATTTTGCCCAAAGTGAGTGCTCTGTGCTTGATATTTGCTCACAGGTCAGAAAGTCCCAGTGCTGCTCTGTGTCTCAGCGCTGCCATGAGGAGCAGAGGCCACCGGGAGCGGGGCTGGGCCTGGCAGGAGGAGCTGAAGGAGCAAAGTGCTTCACCTGGAGAGGGTGACCTGCTCTCCTGGGGGTGTGGTGGCTCTTGCTGGTGGGCTATGCCCCCTGAGTGCAGCCAAGGTGCTGAGCCAGCACAGCCCACGTGCCTGCAGGTTCCTGGGCTGGTGGTACCTGGGCAGGCACACTTTGGCAGGGGACAGATGGGCACTGTGCCCTTGCCAGCCTTTCTGTGGATGTGAGAACATGAGGTGGATTTCTGTGAAGAGTTGATGGTGCCCATCCCCTGGGGCACCGAGGTGCTGGGGTGATGCTCTTGGTGCATTTTGGGCAATGCAGGTGAAGCTCTGCCCGCTGTGGGCTGGTGCCTGTGATGAGTGGGACACCAGGTCCATCAGCAGGACAACCTGGGCTGCTGTTTCCTCCGTGGTTTGGGAATCCTTTGGTCTGGGATTTTGGAGCATGGAGCCCGTGTGGGCAGCGGGCTCAGCAGTGGATTTGCCAACTGAGCATCCGTGCACTCGCGTGATCCTAACCAGACTTGTTCCCCAGTTTGCTGTGGCAGTGGATTTTTTAATATGATGATTTAATTAGGGTGGAACGATTTTAACATTCTAAAGCAATAATTACCCTAAAGACAGAACATATAAATTGTGTTACAGTGCAGAGTCAACACAAGCAAACATGTTTTGCCGTTGGATTACAAATATAGTATCTGCCTGAAGCTTATTTTTTTTGTTGCTGGTGTGTTAGAGCTAAAACTGGCTTTGCTGTTACCAAAAATATGTTTTTTCCTGACCTCTGCTGAACCTCTGCATCTGCCCTGATTCTGAGTGAGGAGGATGAGGGGAGGGGATGGGGTGGAGGTGAGGAGGGCTGGGATGTGGTGCTGAGGTCTCGTGGTCCCTGCTGGTCACAGTGGTGGGTTCTGCCTGGTGAGACACTGCCCAGGGTGTGCAGGGACTGCAGCACTGCACCTGAGCTGTGAGTGTGCTCCCAGCTGCCTCTGGAACGTGCTGTTCTCTCCTGACTCCAGTGTGCCAAACCCACTGCTTTCCCCAAAACTTTGCTCTAGTGCTCCCTGTGGAAGGCTGGGCATCTTCCCAGCAGCTCGAGGTGCAGCAGGGGAGGAACAGTCCTGATGTGCAGAGCAAATCTCCATCCAGACTTCTTGGTGGCACAAAGCTCTATTTAAGTGGCTGTTGTCATAGTAAGTGTCTTTTCCCCAACCAAACCAAAACACCTGTGGCTGAGAAATAGGGGCAGCCAGTGTTTCCCCTGGGGCTGCTCTTGTGAACTCAACCTCTGCCTCCACATGAGGCTGGGGGGAACCTTTTGTGAGCTTTCTCTGGATCTAGGAAGAAATTCTTCCCTGGCACAGGTTATCCAGAGAAGCTGTGGCCACCCCATCCCTGGCAGGGTCAAGGCCAGCTTGGACAGGGCCTGGGACAGTGGAAGGTGTCCCTGTCTATGGCAGGGAGAGGAACAAGATGGACTTTAAGGTCTCTTCCAGCACAAATTGTTCTTTAATTCTATTACTGAATCATCTTTTTTGTTTCTTAATTGGGATTACAGGGCTCCCAACCTCTGGCATCTTTTCAGCCAGACCTTGTTGCACCTTTGGTGGGTGCAGAACCTTGGTGGTGCCTTGCTGGTGAGAGCCCAACTGGAGAGTTGCTGCCTTCCTCACCAGGGTGTGGGTGACGAGTTTTTCTGTTTGGTTAACTTGGCAACGCCGTAACATACCCCAAAATCAAAGATAAATTCTTTATGGCAGGTTATCCCGCACGTAAATCATCATTAGTGCAGCTCATTTTTGTGTAGTGCCCACCTGACTGTGCTGCTGTGTGTTTAGAGAAGTCAAGGGTTGCAGAGAAATTACAGGGTTTTCAAAAACCCATTTGCCTTGCTGGTGCTCACATCAGAATCAATCTTGCCTCGTGTTCCAGCCTTGCCACAGACACAGTCCCGCTCCTAGGGCTCTGCTGCTCTGTCTGGGAGGGCAGCAGTGGTGACAGGACAGGGCCTGGGGGGACAATCACACCTCAGATCAGCTGCTCCTGGTGCCTCTTGGTGTGCATTGGAGGCGCTGGATGGGAGCACAGCAGCTGAGCAGAGATTTTACACACCCTTCACCCTTCTTCCGCGGAGTGAGAGTGAGAAAATCCTGCTGCAAGATGCTCTAAGAACTCAACGTTGTAAACAGCTTTCCTTTTATTATTTTATTATTATTTCATGTGGCAGTGTGCAGCCCAGGTGTGTGGGCACTCCTGGGGTGCCTGTCCAGCTGCAGTTTGCAAGAACAACACGGGGAGCTACTGGTGACACTGAAAAGCGGGGTTTGAGCAATTCCAGCCCCTCCTCAGCTGTTGCAAGGCGTTCCTTTGGGCACTGCTTGGCTTTTACAACCCTCTGAGCACACACGTGGCCGTGGACTCCCACCCAAACCATCCCCAGCTGGCTCAGGGGTGTCACTGTGTCCAGCTGTGCCTTGCTGGGCACAAATGTCACCTGTCCAGGCTGTGCCAGTGGGAAAAACAGCTCTGGGGCTGGCAAGGGCAGTGGGATTTGGAGGCAGTGAGCGTTACCAGCCTGGCAAACCCAGAGCTGAGCTGGTATTTGCTGCTCCAGTGTTGTGTACTTGATAGGTTGTGTCGGAAATAATCTAAATAGAGCACTTGTCAAGGTACCAGCGTTTCTAAGGGTGCTGCCTTTGTCACCAGCCTAATACAAATCCTCTGAGGGCTGTGCAGATGAGGATGTACTTAGTCACTGGTTATCCACAAAGCCTTTTCTCTGGAAAGCAAAACGTAAAGCTTGCCAGAAGGAAGGAGCTGAAAAAAAAAAATTGAGTTGTGTGAAGTTTTAGACGTGTTTTTGTGTGTGTTGTGGGCTGAGCCTTTCAGGAGTTTCCAAAATATCTCTGCCTGAGTTAATCTGTTTGTGGTGCTGCAGCTGGGAGCTTCACTTGACCTGCGTGGCCCTTTCTGTCCCACCCTCAGATGTCCCCAAGGCTGGTTCTGGGGTGCTGAAACTCCTCTGAGCAGCTCTTTGGTGGTGTGGGCAGTGAAAGGCAGCAGGTTCCTCACGGTTCCATGCGGTCAATCCCCCCAAAAAATGTTCTCTGTCCTCTGCTGCACTTCACCACTGCTGCACTGTTTTTCTCTGAAATTGCAGAAGTGGAACTGCACACAAATCCCACTGTAATCC
Source organism: Peucedramus taeniatus (assembly GCA_013400575.1). Taxonomy (NCBI): domain Eukaryota; kingdom Metazoa; phylum Chordata; class Aves; order Passeriformes; family Fringillidae; genus Peucedramus; species Peucedramus taeniatus. The sequence goes on along the minus strand of WBNO01008097.1, from coordinate 76,249 downwards.
ATCCCAGGACGTGGAGAGTCCAGGGATGAGGCAGAAGGCTGGAGTTCTGGGATTTCTGGGATGGATTTCTGGGGTTTCTGGGGTTTCTGGGGTTTCTGGGCTCAGCATTCCCCCTGGGCGGGTGCTGCGTGCCAAGGGGCACGGGGAGGGGGATGAGCCAGACCCGGATAATTCGGCATTGTCCTTGTGTCAATGGGCTCATTCTGGGGGACATCAGGCTCCTGTCACTGGGGAAAGCTGGAAGCTGGGACAGAACAAACACGGCCAGGCGAAAGGCTGCCCTTGTTTGCGTGTTTGGCATCGCGGGGAGCTTTGGGGCAGGGAGGACTTGCTGAAGGTTGGTTTTTGGGTTGCTTTGGCTCTAAAGTGGGATGACCCCGGCTGGTTTAAAGCAGGAGGCTGTGAGCTGGAGCGTGCCGTGCACGGGGCCACCCCGCTGCTGTCGCCTGCCTTGTCCCCTGCTGTCCCCTGTGGCTGCGCACGGCGCTGGTGGCTGTGACCCGCTCCGAGACAGGGGGGACCCGGCTGCCCCGCCTGCCCTGCTCCCTCCCGGCGTGTGCAGGCAGAAATCCCCCACACAGGTGCCCCGTGAGGCACCGCTGGGCACAGGGCTTGGCCTTTTCAGTGGGTTCTGTCACCTGTGCCCGGCACGGCAGAGCCGCAGCGCGGAGCCGCCTGATGCGATCGGAGCGAGCGGCGTCCTGTCCTTCCCTGTCTGCGGGTGCTGCAAAACCTTTTCCCCTGTCGGCCTCGAGAGCTCCAAAGGTGTCCTGGCTTCTCCCCCACCCCTTGCCACCCTCTCTGGCTGCGACATGTGCCCAGACCTGTTACAGAGGGAAGTAGCTCCAGGCGTTATTCTCACCAAGTGGGGTGAGATTCTGTCTGAAATCATTTCATCCTTCCCCAGAGACTTGGCGTGAATTTTATCTAATCGCCATGGCAACAGATAAAAAAAGGTGTGAGCACATCTCCTTTTGCTGTGATAATTCAGATTTATATATTCAGATCAGATTGGAGTTAGAGATTTTAAAAGGAGCAGATGCAGCAGAAGGTGTGACTGCAAATAATGTGGCGAGAACGTTTGATGATCCTGCCCTTTAAGAGGGGAGAGCGCTTTCCCGCAGGTTTTTTTGGAATATAATTATTCCATCAAATCCACTTTAACAAGGACTCATTATAGCCCTGATAATGCAGAGTCACGTTGGAGACAATCTCCACACGCATGCACACACGGCACACGCAGGGACCACAACAAGTAAACAGCAGCCTGTGCACAGCCCGGGCTCTGCCAGGGCCCAGGTGGCCACCCCGGTGCCCCTGTCACCTCCTGGTGGCCCAATTCTGCAGGCTGCCAGCCTCCCCAGCCCTACAGCAGGACCCGGGTGGGGATTTGGGGACACTGAGCTCCACCTGTCCCAAACCAAAGCTGTTGGCAGCTTTTGCTGTGCTGTGGCAGCGTGTGCAGGAGAGGGAAGCTTTGGCTGAGAGCAGCAAAAGGAATCACACACTCATGGGATGGTTTGGCCAGAGGTGACCTCAGACCATCTCATGCCACCCCTGCCATGCCAGGGACACCTTCCACTGTCCCAGGCTGCTCCAAGCCCCGTCCAGCCTGGCCTTGGACACTGCCAGGATGGGGCAGCCACAGCCTCTCTGGATAACCTGTGCCAGGGCCATCCTTTAGGGCACCTCCAGCCACCCTGAGGAGCAGCTGTGCCACAGGGAAGGGATGAGCAGCGAGTAGAGAGAGGGTGGGATGGGTGCCTGAGGGTCTGGAGATCCCACGGGAGGCAGGTGGGCTGTAAATCTCCTCCTGGAGTGCAGAGAGCTGCAGCTGGAGGGGATGCCTGGAGGAAGGGTCTGCTGATCTCCTGAGTGCCAGGGTGACCCTGCGTGCTGGGATACATCGTTCCACTCACACTGAATGGCACACAGGTTTTTCAGGCAGTAGCCAGGAAGGTGGGGACCAGAGGGAATTCCCCTGGAGCACCCCACTGGGGGCATGGGGAGAAGGGGAGTGATGTGGGCAGGAGGGGGTTGGAGCTGATGAGCCTTAGAGGTGTCTGGGCTTCCCTGGAGTCACTCAGGGACTCTCTCGCAGTGTGAGAGGATTCTGTGCTCTGCACCAGCCCCCAGAGAAGGTTGTGGGGCACAGTTTGCAGTGGAGCTGAGCTCTGTAGTGAAACCTGGAGCCTCGTGCACCTTGCTGAGCCCAGCACCCTCCTGCCTGCCCCCAGAACCGAGCCTGGATCATCCAGGTCCCTGCTGAATCACAAGGGCCATGCTCTTGTCTCCCTGCTCAGAGGGCACTTGCTAAATTCTAATGCTTTTGTGCATTTTGAAGACCTGCCCGCTGGCAGAGAGCTGAAATTCTCTGGGATGGGAGTTTCTGTAAGGCACTGGAGCAGCTCAGGCTGAGGCTGGGATCAGCACTCCATGCACTGGGCAGGACAATGTGGGTGCTGGGCACAGGGGACTGGGGGCTCTGCGTGGGGGTGCAAGCCATGATCAGCCATGGGCCACCTCACCTGAGGGGTCCTTGGGAGTGACCCCTCTGCCTGCAGTGCTCTGCAGGCTGCTGCCAGCCTGATGGGCTTGGAATGCTCCAAAATCCACTCGAAAATCCTAGAAGAGAACAGAAACACAGGATCTGGGGAGCTGGAAGGGACCCACCGAAATCCAGCTGGTTGCTGTGCTCAGGACTGCCCTGAGAACCATCCCACAACAATGCCAGAGCCAGCTGTGAGAGATGGGCTTGTTGGCATGAGCAGGTTCTCCAGCCAGCCCCAGTCTCTGTCCTTCCATACCTCTATTTAAATGTCATCTACGAGGGAGGAGCCGCTGCTGGCTCCTGTCCTGCTGCCCCAGGGAGCAGAGCCTGCCCGGGCAGTAATTGCTACAGCAAAGCCCAGTGATGTGAGAGCTGTACAGGTCAAAGCTCTTCCCAAACCACATGTTTGTGTAAGCCTGAGCCTCCTGCCCCTGGGGCCTGCGAGGGAGAGGAGCTGAGCAGAGCTGAAGCCACCACATCTCAGGGTGTGCGGGCCAGCTCATCCCAGACGGGGCTGGGGGCTCGTGGGCAGGGGAGGGGGGGCTGTGGGGGTGCATCTTGCTCCCCCTCCTCCCCGTGCACATCCCCAGATGCAGAAACAATCACGGTCATTATTCCTGCCGTGGTGACAGTGACAGTGGCAGAGATGCCAGCTTCCTCACACAGACGGCTTTATTTCATCTCCTCTGTTTTTCAAAGCCTCTTTCATTTTGTATGAGGAGACAGATGTGAAGGGCTGCAGGCTGATAAATTCTGCTGTCTTATGAAAAGAGAGGGTGGGTTTTTGTTGTGGTTGCTGCTCTTCCTCCCTCCCTCCCTCTCTCCCCAGCTCCCTCCCAGCCACCTCTTGCTGTCGAGGGTGCTCCCTGCTCTGGCCATGGGATGTTTGCTGGTGGTCACCTCTCTGGGGCAAGCAGGGCTGAGGCCCTAGGGCTGGGTTTTGGGTGCAGAACCTGGGGTTGTGGTGATGGGCACCTGGTTGGAAAAAAAACGAGCCCCTGGCTGGAAGGAAAGGAGCCCAGGGGTGCAGATGCCTCCCAAAACACCTCACCCATCGGGTGGGGAGGAGCTGACCCAGGCTGTGGAGCCTTCCCAGGGGGTACAACCCAAATCCTCGTCCTTCCTGTGACAGCACCGGGGTTGTGAGGTCAGGGATGGGCTGCTGTGCTCTGTGCCAGGGAGGAGCAGCTGTGGGATGGGGAGGGAGCAGCCAGCACCTCTTTGTGGGGCTGTTGGAAGTCTCTGCTCCGTTCCTCTGCCTTCCTTCTCGTGGCAGTGTGGCTCCAGTGGCCAGTGGAATGTGCCCTGCGTGGCACCAGGGGTCCCAGTGCAGCCCCCCTCCCTCCCCTCCCGCTCTGCTGACGATAGTTCAAGTTTAAAAATAAATTGCTCCATCTTTAATTGCGGTTTAAATAACTGCTTCATTTTTATTTAAATGTGGCTCTGCAAGGCTTGGAGAACAATTAGGAGAAAATACAGGGCATTGCTCTGGTGCATGTGTTCAAGCATATAATTAATTTTTTTTATTATACTGATGTTTGCCGAATCTGGAAAAAGATCTTATTGTTCCTCTTGATTCAGTCACGCAGAGGATCTACAAATACACCAGCCATTTCAGGACTCCATTCCATCAGCCCTGGAGCCCTGGTGCTGACACAGGGGAGGCTCCTCGGGTCCCTGACCCAGCCCAGACCTGGGGGCTGCAGCCCCAAGGAGGGGTGGGCTGCTCTGGGGTCTGCAGGCTGGTGGGCACAGCCCAATCTGGGGCTGCTGGATGTGCCCCCAGCCCCTTCTGAAGGATTTCAGTGTTGATTCAGAGCCCAGAGCCTGCCTGGGGGCTCACCCGGGTGAGGGTTTGTGCCTTTTGTTAATGAGTGGTGTCAAAAAGCCAATCCATGGCTGGGGGATGTGGAGTGAAACCTCTGCAAGGCTCGGCGTGACCCAGGGGCCTCTCCAGAGCGAGCTGGCCATTCAGGACTGTAAATCTCATTGAGAGTCGATTGGGATTAGGTCCCTAAGTGCCCGACATTGCTAAAGTGCTTCTCAAAGTGCGGGCTGGGAGGAAGCTGCATGTGATCTGGCGGGCTCTAAGCTTATCAGTCAAAGGTGCTTTGCTCGGTGACAGAAGCCACTTGTGGTAAACAAGCTGCTGGCCCTTTGGACCCCTGACAATCTTTTAACCATTTATTAAAGCAGCTATGAGCTCTTCTTGGAAATGAAATCTTAATAGCGAGCGTGGCAGAGATTTTTCACAGATGGCAGCACTGCCAAAAGCAGGCATTCAAGAAAACATTCATCAAAAACATTCATTTCTTTCAAAAAGAAATTGACGTTTATAGCGTAGACAAATTTGGGACTCATTTGCTTTGCCTTTCAGTTTCTGGATTTTTAGAGGTCACGTTTTTCTGCACCTTCGAGGGTTAGAAACTGGTGTTATTTTTAACTGGAAACTGAGATTCTCGTGTAACATGTCACCAGGAAATGGGGCGTGTGGAGAGGCTGGGGTATGGCAGGACCTGCACAGCACTGGGGGATCTGCAGGGGATCTCAGAACTGTGGAATGTTCTGATTTGGAAAGGACCCACAAGGACCATCAAAGGCCTGGTCCTGCACAGACCCTCCAACAATCCCACCCTGTGCCTGGGAGTGCTGTCCAAAGGTCCCTCGAGCTCTGGCAGCCTTGGGGCTGTGACCATCCTCTTCTGGCTGTGTTCCAGGGTCTCCAGGCTCTGCCCTGACTCTGTTATTTTGCATGCAGAGCCTCCCCGGGGTGGGATGGTGCCCAGCTGGCTCTCTTGGTGATGGAGAGCATGGCAGGGCCCAGTGGGAGCTGTGTTCCCCGGCGTGGTGAGGCAAGGAGCTTCCACATGCCCTGGAGAGCATCTCTGGACCCCACCCCACCCTCACCCTTCGGCGAGGCCGGGAAGGACGGGTGTGCCCTCCCTCCTTAAAAAGCCAGAAAATCCCTTAAGAGGGAGCAATTCATTCGCAGCTCATCTCCATTTCATCTGAAGGCTGCACCACGCTGGGTTTCAGCCTTGTTATGTTTTCTCTTGAGCAATACCTTTTATTTCTGCAGTGTTTAATATTCCTTTCCAGAGCCTCCGTTGCCTGTTCTGGGTCTTTCCACTGAAAGCAGCTTTAAAACTGTAATTTTTCGTGGCTGAGCATGTCACAACCAGCTGGGTCCTCTTTGCTTGAGTGCTGTCGCCCCTCCCCATCCTCCCCGTGCCCGCTCTTCCCTCCGTGCCAGGCATCCCTAGTGAGGGGTACCCTTCACAGGCAGGCTCAGCTCGAGGAGAAGTGACTTCTCTCACCCAAGCCAGCCTGGTGTTTTGAGCTTGGCACTGTGAAGGGCTGTAAATGCTGTCACAGGGCTGGGGAAGCAAATGGTGGTGCAGGCATGGAGATGATCCCTGTGCTGGTCAAGGAGAAGGATGGGATGTGCTTCACCATCCTTGGGGAGAGAGGGGAAGGACAGGTCTGTGTTTCCCCATCCCTGGGGAGCAAGGGGAAGGACAGGTCTGTGTTTCCCCATCTTTGGGGGAGTTTTGATGGTGGCTGAGATGAAAACCCCGTGCTGGTCATGGCTTTGCACTCACCAGACCCTGCTCCATCCCCGACTGATGGCTTGGAACTGCTTCTCTCCTTCTCACCGGGGAGGAGCAGCGTGCTGCAGGCAGCAGGAGCCAGGGCCAGCTCTGGAGGTGCCCCTCGTGTGCCATTTCGTGTCCCTGTGACTCTGAGCCGTGTGCTGTGCGTGCAGCCCAGCCCATGGGCTCGGGGTGCCGGCGCCTGGCGCTGCGGTTTCGCAGCCGCCTCCCGCGCGCGGAGCAGCGCCGCTGTTTCTACAGCTTGTTTCACACCCGTGAGGATCCCGGGAGCAAAGCTGTGCCACGCTGCCAGCTCTCACCAGCAGCAGGGCTTGGGAAGCATCTCCTGGGCCAGGGCTGGTGATCAGGTGCTCGGCTGTGGGTGGGATTTCCCCCTGCCAGGCAGGGCTCAAGCACGCAGCTCCTTCCAGACATGTGATTGCTATTGCTGCCTTCCCCAGGTGAACTCTCTCTGCACCTTGGACCACGTCCACGTGCTTAGCAGCGCTCCCTGCACCCGGCTGTTGTATAATCGATCCGACATCCTGGCACGTCCCGGTGTTTAAACAGGAGCCATGGCTATTGCAAACACTGGATGTACGACACGCGCCCGGCGTGTCAAGAATTAACTTCATAATCATCTCCGTGATCTTTCTTGGCAGAGCTCTGGCATAACCTGTCGTGTCTTATCTGGGAATTGCCTGTGAGTTATAGTTGACTCTGGCCTGGCTCACGGGGTGAGCCAGGTTTTGGCTCTTCCAGGGCTCTGGGTGCCGAGGGCTCTGGCTCTGCTTTGCAGCTGCACAACCACAGCTGGAAATGTGGTGGGGGATGTCCTGCCTGAGGCTGGGGAAGGGAAGGGTATGGACCACACCCCTGTGTGCCCCCACAGAGCATCATTTCTGTGCCTCAGCTCTGCAGATCTGCTGGTCTCATTTCCCAAAGCCGGTAAAAACACACACGTGTTTCTCTTTCCTGCAGAGTTCTTTGGAGATTACATTTTTGTTCTAGTCAAGAGCAGATTTAACCAAATGCCCATCTTGCAATGCCAGGTCCTATGAAATGGGAATGGCTGAGCTCCTTCTTTATTTATCCATATATACACAATGCCCAAAACAAGCTAAAAATGATGAATTGTGGCTAATGCTGCTGCGTGATGGAGATAAGACCATAATTATTTGTTTGGGCAGCTTAAATCAACACCAAAAGCCTGATGGAAAACAAAGTGATAATTTGAATCTCTTTGTGTGGGTCTCGTGGGCTGTGTGGCCAAGCATGAACCTGCAGCAGGGGCTGTGTGAGTTTTGCATTGGCGCGTGGTTAAAGCGGGTCATTGTGGAGTCACGCTTCACGTGCTGCCCTCCGAGCATGCCAGGGCCTGTGCCAAGGGACAGACACACTCTGGACTCCTTTCTAACAGGGTTTAGCACCTCTGTGCTGCCTCGTTTTTGGCAGTTTGCTCTTATTTAGGAGAATTATTAGTGCTGCAGGTAGGAGTGCGGCACATCCTGCCCGCTCCAGAGCAGGGTCCGGATCTCCCTCCAAAGCCCAGCCTGCCCTGGCTTGTTAGGAGAGAAGATGGGTGGGTTGAGCTCCAGCTACACCTGAACCCGTGGCAGGGGCTGTAAATTTTTGCGTTCATTAGGTTTGTTTTGCCTGGGTTTAGTTAACTGGTCGATGAAAGCCTATCGAGCTCTGACCTCTCCTGCAGCTGCCGTAAATCAGCCCTGGCCATGCTGGAGTGGGCTTTGTGCATGGGCCCAGCTCCTGAGCTGTGCTGTCCCATCCTCACAGCTGGAATGGCCTGGGTGAGGGCCAGCACAGTCCACAGGGACCCCTTCCACTAGCCCAGGTTGCTCTAAGCCCTGTCCAACCTGGCCTTGGACACTCCCAGGGATGAGGCAGCCACAGCTTCTCTGGGCACCCTGTGCCAGGGCCTCCCCACACTCACAGGGAAGGATTTCTTCTTTTTTGTTTTCCTGGTGACCCTGTGGACACATAATTTCCTTGGGAGGGAGATTTGGAAGCCCCAGCTCCAGTTCCATTCTGCCCTGCCAAGCTTTGCCTCTCCAACTTCCACACGCTCGTGTTTTGCTCGTTCCTTTTTGATCCTCTCTCCTTGCCCTCCCAACAAGCTGAGCCAGGCTGAGCCAGGCTGAGCAGAGAGGTTACCAGTGCTCCAGGGCTCATCTGTGGTGGTTTCCAGTTGGAAGTGGGAGGCAGTGGGACCCTGGGACATGTCCCTGTCATTAGACCCCTCCTCACCACCAGGGCCACCTCAGCCTGCCCTTGGGGCTTTCCTCCCCCCGCTAAACCCAGGGACTCAGCACCCATGCCCCGGGCCTTTCTCCTTTTCCAGAAATATTTTTCCAAAATGTGGAAAAATTGAACTATTTTGTCCTTAGAGTTATTTCCTTTTGATCCCAGTTTTCATTACAATAACTTTTCCTGAAGAAAGTGCTGGAGAGAGAGACACTGAGGGTCAGATCAGAGGGTCCGTGCTGGATCACTGAGGAGGAGGAGGAGGAGGAAGAGCTTTTGCATCTTGCATTACCTCCGTGTATTTATATTTCAGTGTAAAGGGGAAAAAACGCACTTATTATCGAACGATGCACTTTTTTATCTTCTTTATGGCTTCTAATGCTATAGCTGGTTTTTTCAAACCACTAAAAGCATAAGCATTAAAGCAATTTTCCAGAGTAATATAGCAAGAGGTCTGCAGCAGCTCTGCAACATTTGATAATAGTTGCCATCTTCAGCTGAAGATAATGATGTTAACAAATGTAATGGGAGTAATGAGTGGAGATTCAAAAAAGCAGCTTTTGTTTAATTTTTTTGTAATGCAAATGAGTTGAGGAATAAAGAAGGAGAGCAGAAAATAATGAAAACTTCATTGGAAATGAGTCTTAATCCTTGCAACCAAGTGCTGGAGGGTAGAAGAGAAGGAGAGGGATAGAAGTTGTGGATTCTCTTTACTTGGAAGTGTTGGACAGGGCTTGGAGCAACCTGGTCTAGTGGAAGGTGTCCCTGCCCATGGCAGGGGGTGGAACTGGATGATTTTTAAGGTCCTTTCTAACCTGAACCAATCTCTGAGTCTCTGGGGGTGGCTGGGCTCTGTGTCAGAGTGGAATAAGGTGGAATTTGCTGTCCTGGCAGGGCTGGCTCAGGTGAGCAGGGGGAGTCAGCCACGTGCCAGGCTTTGCTCTGGTCTCACCTCTGGCACATGGATAGGGCTGTCCAGGGAGGTGGTGGAGTCCCCATCCCTGGAGGTGTCCAAGGAAGGACTGGATGTGGCACTCAGTGGGTGACAAGGTGGAGATCAGGCACAGCTTGGACTCGATGATCTCAGAGGGCTTTTCCAGCCTCAGTGATCCTGTGATTCTGTGACCCCACAGCTCAGCTCCTCCCAGCCTGGGCCTGGGGCTAGTGGTTTCTCCTGGCTCAGCAGCTTTCAAGCAAAGCAAAGCTCCCTTCCTCTCACTCCTGGGAGGCTGGAAACCCTCTGCTTCCTGCTCCTGCAGCACCTTCCACTTTAGAATGATGCCAGCTGAGCTCAACCTTATGACAGCCCAGCGACTCCCTCTCCCCCTCAGAACAAGTGAATTTGCTTTATTTAGATTGACTCCCAGCCCAAGTGATAGGTATGAGGCTGGCAAATGAGCATCCTTGTGATGAGGACTGGCACTTATGCATGTGCAGAAGATTCAGGTCTGTCAGCTTGTGTCAGCTCGCCTTCTACAGAGTGTTTAATCTCCTCACCCTTGGCCAAGAAATGCATTAAGAGATCTGCAGTGAGAGGGAGCTCGGCAAGGGAGGGATGCTCTGCCTGCCCCGCTGCTGGGGCGCCCAGGAGCGATGGGATGAGGGCAGCGAGAGGAGCACCAGCCAAACCAGCCCGCAGGAGAGCTGGGGGCAGCTGGAAACAGGGGGGGAATTGGCGAAAACACCTCCTCTTCCTCCCCTCAGGGCGGTTTTAGGGGTGTGAGGGGAGGTGCTGGGAGCAGGGCTGGCAGGAGCAGGGGCTCCCCCGTGCCTGTGCCCAGGCGATGCCGCGGCGCTGGAGCCGGAGCTGGCTCGTGCTGCCAGCGAGCAGATGGTGGTCACGGCTGCGTGAGTGTCCTTGGGCACGGGGAGCATTGTCCCCGGCCCCGGGGGGATGGCGTCTGTCCCCTCTCCGCGCTGCCGCAGCTGCGTGGGCGGTGGGGCGAGACCCGCTCCGGGCATCGCCCCGGCTCCGGGACAGGGAGGCTCGGTCAGATGGAATTTTGGGTGCCTGCGGGGCTCCCCGCCTGCCCGCGGGCCCTTTGGCACGGCGCCCTCCCCAGCATCGCCTCTCCCTGCGCTCTGAGCCGCGTCACCTGCCTGGCTGAGGTGGCACCACGGTGACACCTGGGATGTGCGTGTCACTCCCTGCCACGCGCCAGGTGCCGCTGGGGACCCTCGGTGGCAGCGCTGGCTGGGTCACCGTGAGGATGGAGGGATGTGGCTTTGGGCTGAACCCATCTCAGGGGGCAGCCACGCTATAAACCAAGAGGCTTTCACACTTTTCTCATTTCCCTGGTTTTTGGTTGGTTTTGGCTTGGTTTTTAGGGTTTTTGTTGTTTTGGGTTTTTTGGTTTTTGGTTTTTTTTTTTTTTTTTTGGAAGGGTGAAGATGTGAGTTATCGCATCTGGCTTTGCAATTTACAGCTTTTAATTAATCTGAAATTTCAACATAGAGTTTTACGATAAGCAGAGGCATCTCTGCAAGCTGGGGAGGAACCTTAACGATGATCCGAGATGAATCTGCAGGATGAGATACCAGTGCAATAAACAGGGCTATATAAAACAGAATTGTGAAGTAAAAAATGCTGAGATATCAAGGCAATGATCTACAAATGAGATTTCTTTCTGGAGCCCTTCCCTGTTTAAAGAGTGTTCCTTTCCTGACAGCTTTGTCAGCTGTCTTTGGTTGTTCCAGCACCTACTGGTGATAGTGGACACTCAGTCCATCACCAGAGCACCTTCAGGCCAGGGGAGGAGTCTGGTATGGCATGGGTGAGGTGCTTCAGCCTGGAGAAGCATCCAGCTGGAGCATCCTGGTGTTTTGGGCCAGTCAAGGTGTCCGTGGCTGTGACACTTTGCTGTTCTTTCTTGGCACAAAGGCCAGAATTGCTCTTGCTCTCCTGCCCCGGATGCAGGAGCTGTGCTGGGTCTGCATGGTCAGTGCCCAGCTGGTGTCCCTGGGTTGCTTGGGCTTGCCTCTCTCCCAGTTTAACTTCCTTCAGCTTTCTGAGCACTGCATTATCCTGTGTTTTCCTTCTCCAGCCACCTAAAGCCTGGAAAATTGCAATAATGAAGGGTAATGATATGGTATGGGGAGCAGGCTTCCATTTGAAGTCTCTCAAAGTTGGATAAACACAAACAGGAAGCATTTGTTTACAAATATTTCCTTGTGAACGAGTGAGGGGGAGAGCAAGCTCCTTTTGTCTCTGACAGACACATCCTTTCATTCCCTGAGCTTCCTCCCTGCTCCTTCAGCTGGGCTGAATCCCTCAGGAGTGGGTTTTTCCCCAGTCCCAGGGGTTTCTTATCCCACCCTGAAGTGCAAAGCGCAGCCCCAAAGCCAGCAGACCTCGCTGGTGGCAGTGAAGGTCCCTCCATGTGTCCCTCCCCCTGATGGCTCCTCAGGATCATGGGTCCTTGTGGCGTGAAAATCCCCTCGGAGGTGCGGGCAAGGGGCAAGCCGGGAATTTGCTTTTAACATCAATATTCAGAAATAGTGTGTGTGAATAATTGATGGTCCTGCGAGCTGCGGCTTGTCTGTCTGTCACAGCAAAGCAGAGGTGACAGAGTGACAGCCTGGGGTGGGGGGGGACTCCCATCCCTCTTGGGACACCACCAGAGTGGCTGCACAGGGTGGGATTTGCCTTGGTCTTGGCAAAGGCTGCTGTGGCTGTGTTGGTGTGAGGGGGACCCCAGCATGGGGCAGGGGGTCCTGGGCAGGGACAGGGACAGGGCTGTCCTGTGCTCCAGCCTGGCCCATGGCACTTCCAGCAGCTCCTCCAGCTGCTCTCCAGGTCCTGCTGGCTGAGCCACCGATCTGAACGTTTTAGGTGAAAAATAATCTGTCAGCAGGATTTGCCTGACCTTAAATTAGCTCTCACAAGAAGAGCTTAACCCTCATTGCTGGGTCAGTGTCTTCTCCCTACCCAAGTCAACCTGGCTGTGTGCTGCTGTCCCCTCTCTGGGTTAATGTCAGTTCTTACTCTTTCTTTGGGCATCCTTTGTCTTTAACGTGATTCCAGTGTTCTGTTCCGAGCACAGACTGCCATGTTTGCCGTGAACCACTGGCAATTAGACCAGAATAGCTGTCTCCCTAACGATGCCGTGCTGTGCAGCATCGCTGCGGCGCCTGCCGCAGCAGGGACACCGTGCCCGGGAAATTTGGGTGCTGCAGGGCCAGGTTCTGCAGGACTGGTGGCCCACGTGGTGGCCCTGGGATGGTCAGTGTGGTGTGGCATTGGAGGCAGTCTGGGCCATGCGAGGGCTGTGCTGCTGGGGCAGGTGGAACAGGCAGGTCACCCCGTGGGATTCAGCCTCCCGCCAGCAAAACCTCTCAGTTCACTCTTCAAAGCCTCCAGCACTCAGTGCTCGGAGCAGGGGGGGAAGAACAGACCTCCCCCAGCCAGAACTGCAAAGGAAAGCCAGAGCCAGAGCCTTTACAGCTGGAACCCTGAGTGGGAGGGAGGAGCAGGGCTGAGCTCCCGCCGCTGCCTCTGAGCCGCTCTACAAAGCAGCTCCCAGCTTGGCGGGCGAGATACAGCGAGAGGTTCGCAAGTTGTGACCTCAGCAAATGTATTAGACGGGAGAAAAGAGCTTTTTTCCTTCCCCCTGTTCTGGTGTCAGCGTAGCCGTGGCTTTTAAACCACATTATACAGGCTTGTCATCCAAGATAAAATGTTATTAAGATAAAATGCTACACAGGGAGCAGTAGGGGACTTCCCACTGCCGTATTTCAGCGCTGCTGTAGGACCGCGCTCCGCCGCTGGCACGGAGCCGTCGCCTGGAGCTGAGGACAGAGCAGAATGGGGATGGGGTGTCCCCCATGTGTCCCCAGGCCGGCGGGCACAGGGAGGTGCTCCCCAGAGTGTGCCACTGTGCCCGAGCATTGCCCTCCATCCCTGGCGGGCAGCCTGGCGAGGGGAAAGCGAAGGCATCAGGGCCGCGGCCTGCGCGGAGCTGACAGCGAGCATGTGGGTGGCCGAGGGGCCTTCCTGGGGCTGCTCCTTCATGGGTCAGGGCACTCGCAGGCTGCCTCCCTCTCCTCCGGCCCCTCTGTGTGTGCCCCCACAGCCCCGCTCCCACTGTCTTTGTGTGCTGCCACCGCTCCCCTCCTGCCCTGCACCCCACTGTCCCCAGCCACAGCCAGTGCACTGGCTGCTGTGTGTCCCCACACGACTATCGTGTGTCCTCACACCACTGCCATGCGTCCCCACACCACTATCCTGTGTCCCCACACCACTATCGTGTGTCCCCATGCCACTATCTTGTGTCCCCAAGCCACTGCTGTGCCTCCATCCCCTGCTCGGGGCTGGCACAGCCTCTTTAGCCTCGCTGACAGCCCGTCGATAATATTAATGTACTCCAGCCTCTGTTAATGTCCGTGCAAAGTCTCCTCCTGCCCTTTGCCATCACTTTTCCATCAGCAGACATTTGTGCGGCGTGGCGGTGACATTAATCTGCTGAGCCATGCAGGCACTGTCAGCACCAGTGGCTCTGCAGCGCAGGTGCAGAATTTTTGGGGAGCTTTCCTGGCCGAGCCGGCAGTTACGGAAATGTTTAGGTGAATGCTTTAAAAGGACTTGAAAAGAGCGGTGATGTGCGCCCTGCTCCTCAGCAGCTACAAAAGGAGAGGGCAGGAGCATCTCACCTGGGGCAGGTGTGTGATCTGCAGGCAGAGCACACACCAAAACATGGAGAGGGAAGAGCTGCTTGACCTGACACCGAGGCAGAACAGAGAGAGGGAAGAAAGGGGAGAGGAGTGAGCTGTAGCTACAAGACTGGGTAATCCCTCAGTTGAGCCCAGTGAGTGCTGCAGCTGGAACATGAACTTGTCCTGGGCATGTTCAGCTTGTAAGAGGGATGAATGTAAAAGCAATGCTGTTAGCTGCCTTATTAAAGGCTCGGGTCTGAGTCAATACGCACGTGTCTCAGGTGGCTCAGGGCTGTAATTCCTAAAGCTTCACACTTCTCTGCCAGCACTGTGTGCTTGGAGGTTCTTCCTGCCAGTAAAACCCTCCCCTCCCACCTCTTTGGCATCCTGGGTTTGCATCCCGTGTGTGGGGATAGGACTGACCTGGGGCTGGAGAGAGGCTGAGAAACCCCCCTGAGCTGCCAGCACGTCTGGCCCTTGCCCTGAGACTCACCCAGCCCCAGGTGCTGCTGGAGGTGGCAGTGCCAGGTGCCCTGTGTTGTCACACCTGGTGAGACATCTCGAGGTGCTGCCCGCAGTGCCGCTGTCATTTCCAGCAGCGCTCCCTCCTGCTCTGCCCGTGTGTGTGAAACGGGGCTGGGACTCGTGGTCCTGACCCCGGTGTGTGGCACCCACTGGATGGTGGCCACAAACAGATGCCACAACCTCTGGCCACCCCACGGTTCCTGGTGCCGCCGGAGTGCGTGTGATCGAACGTGTAGGGCTGAGAGCCTGAGCATCTGCTGTGTCTGCTCTGGTGAGCAATGTGTGCAGGCAGCAGGAGACAGTCCCTGCTGGTGCAGGTATTTTCCCACCCTCTGCAGCTCCTCTCTGCCTCCCTGAGTGCCAGCCTGGGCAGGGACTCACCCAGGACCTGTGCTCATGCTGCCAGGGAGGTCCCCAGGTGAGGAGTGTCAGACTGCCACAGTTTGGGTGTTTTCCACACTTTTCTTCCCTCTACTGTCCTCTTCCAACCCATTCCTCCACACACTGGCACAGTTTGCCCAGAGAAGCTGTGGCTGCCCCATCTCAGGAATTGTTCCAGGCCAGGTTGGACAGGGCTTGGAGCACCCTGGGATAGTGGAAGGTGTTCCTGCCCATGGTGGGGAGTGGAACTGGATGATATTTAAGGTCCAAACCATTCTGGGGTGACTCTGTGATGCTCTGTGTGGGTCTGATCCACCTCTCTGAGCCCTGGAGACCCAACACTGGGGTCTGAGGGGACAGATGAGCCTTGTCCTGGGACATGTTGCCCCATTAATACCACTGGGCACTCAACGCAGGCAGTCAGCACCAGACACGCTGTTCTCCTAAGTAATGGGATTTGCTTTTAACCCAGGGACATCCCTTAAAGCTAATGAAAACCTGTGTTGGTGGAGATGCTTCCTTCTCAGTGTCCTGTGCTCGTCCTTGTGCCCAATTTACACGTGGTTGTCAAAGCCCTGCACCCCAGCACGCCCTGCACTGGAGCTTTGGGACTGGAGGCTGCAGGGGCAGCTGGGGCGGATGCAGCCTGATGGCTCTTAGGGCTGATTGCACACAGGCACAGCTGGTGCCAGGGAGCTGAACAATAAAGTAGCCACTCTGGGCTGATTGGGCTAATCCGTGCTGCAGACCAGGGCCTGTTTTCATTAGTTTTCCTCGATCAAATTAGATTGCCAGACGACAGATCCTATTAAAGCAGGGGAGACCTCCAGCATGGCGTGTCCTGCTGGTCCTGGGACGCTGGCCATCGCTGGCACCTGGAAAGGAGGAGGCTGCTGAGGATGCTGACAGTGCAGCTCCTGGGCACAGGGATACCTTTGCCCTTGTCCTGGTAGTGCAGCAGGGACTGTCACTCGAGGGCACGCGGCTCTGACGCTGCCTGGCAGCCCAGCCCAGCCCTGTGTCCTTCAGGAGAGAGCTGTCCTCCCTCACAGATGCATCACCCCCCACATCCCTCATTTTCAGCACCCACACCGAGCTGGCTCCTGGCCTGTATTAATTTAATTTCTCTTTTAACTCTGCTCCTCGCAGGCGGGGCAGGCCCAGCTGTGAGCTCTGGCACGGGGCTGCTGTGCTGCGTGCCCCGAATAGCAGATTACACTGCCCTTAATCCGGCCGTGCTGCTGGGGACCAGCACTGGGGGCTGACCCCAGACACGAGTAATGGGATTTAGGCCTCCTTGGGGCATAGTTCCTAGCAGAGGTGACTGATTGCCCTATTGATGGCCTGCTATTGATTAGCCTTACTCTGAGACAGTCCAGCTCCTCCAGCCTGCCCATAACCCATCAGTAATTACTTTATCCTGACCTGAAATCCGTGGCCACAAAAACATGATTGTGGGGCAGGGGGTGCAGCTGTTTGTGCTGACAAGAGCATGGCAGTGCCACCAAAGCCAAGAGCCACTGGCAGCTTTTCCTGGTCTTTGAGATGGGGTGGATCAGTCTCAATGTTTTTGGAAAGGGTTGGGCTCAATGGGAAAATCTTGGTTGTGAGGGACCTCCTGTCCCTGTGAACCAACTCCACACCATGGCCCTACAAGCTTTGAGGGCTGGTTTGGGTTGTGAACTTCTGGAACCTGATGGCTTTGACTTTGAAACTAATTTCTTGCCAATGCTCAGGATGGGGTTCATTTTATGCAGCCAACGTTTCTTCTCCTTGATTGAAGAAAGAGGCAGTGCTGGGGCGGGACAGAGTTCCCAGCAAGCATAATTAATAGCAATTTTGCTGCCCTGCTTATTGACTGGCTGTGGAGGTACCTCTTCCAGGAGGATTTCCATGGAGTTACCTCTTCCAGGAGGATTTCCAGTGTTACCTTCCCCGGCACGCCGGGTAGTTCCGTGTAGGAATAAATGTTTCAGTTGCCCTATAAATAATGGAGCGAGTAAAGATGTTGTGTAAGCGGCGCTCTGGGTTTTGCCAGGAGGGACGTAGTTTGTTGTGAGGGTTTTTTTTTGTTTTGTTTTATTGTGGGATTTTCTGTGCTTGTGTTTTACCGTTTTCTCTCCCCATATTTTTTTTTATCATCCCTGGAGTCCAGCACAGGAAGCTTCACAGGGGGGACTTGAGGGAAGAGAAGGAGATGAAACAGTTGAAACTAATGGAATTCTTGTACTGTGCAGAGGTGTGAAACCCCTGGTGATGCTGGGGAGCACCCTGTGATGCTGGAGCAGCTGGGCTCCCAGGGGAGGTGTGCCTGGACTCAGGGAATGGCCACGGATTCAGGGAATATCGGCTTTACTCTCTGTAAGTGTAAAAGCTGTAAAGCTGTGTTTTAATCGTGGATTTAAAGAAGGAGAGGAGACAGCAGGTCTGGGGCTTGTGAGCCCGTGGCTTGTGTAGAAATCCAAGCTTCCAGACTGATTGCCAAACCCTGGCACGCTGAGGCCCCCACTCTCACTGTGCCCAGGTGCAGGGCTGGTTTTGGCACCTCCAGGCTGGCACCGTGTGATTCTGGGACTTTTTGCTCTGCTTTAACACAACTCAAGAGCATTCATGAGGGAGAGGATGCCCTGCAGGGGTGGTGTGTGTGCCCTGTTTGGGATGTGGAAGCCAAAGGCTCCCGAGTGCTCTGAGCTCAGCACTGGTGTGAGCAGCAGCTGGTTTGCAGGAGTCCAGTGAAACTGGGCTGGGGGTCTTCATTTGCTGTGCCTGAGGAGAGCCAGCAAGCTCCACCTGAGCTTCGATTTCTAATTCACCTGCATCTCTGTTTCTCCTGGTGTGGCAGCAGTGATGAACAGTCCCGAGTACCACGGGGGGTTCACTTTGGCAGCCCGTGGTGCCAGCCCAGCTTCCAGGGGCTGAGCAGGGTTGGTTCTCTGCCCGTGGTGTCTGGGCTAACCCATTCAGCACTTTGTGATGCTCTGAGCAACATCCAGACGTGGCAAAGTGTTGCTGGGCAGGAGCTGGCTGGAGGCAAAGGATGCTCGGGGCAGCTGGGGGAACTGCAGGTCTCAAAGGAAACCCAGCTGGATGAGAGGGGCTCCCACAGCTCCTCCTCCTCCTCTTCCCTGTCCTCCCCTCTTCTGGGGGCCAGCAGCTTTGCAGACCACCCGGCAGCCCCACATTCAGCAGGAGAGTGGATTAGGAAGGGGCTTTACTCCTCTGGTAGATGAGTGCTTTTAAGCACTCATGTGTTGTTGTGAGTCCTGCTGAGAAGAAGCCAAATGTTCCGACAGCTGGCCAGACCCTGGATCAGGGGGACTTGAGCTGGAGGTGTTGCAAACAAGGTCTTAATTGATTTATCTGGACACACGACTTTTAATTTTATGGTGGAGTTAAGAGCTTTGCCCCAAATCAGGGGCAAAGGGAGAGAAATGAGCTGATGCATCGTATCCACATTTGTAAGCTGGGATTTGGGTTTGTGGGGGACTGTGCAGGGCAGGAATGCCCCAAATCCCCTGCTCATGTGGGGTTTCCACTCTGCTTCAGAGTGGAGCTGAGAAGCCTAGAAGGACCTGGGACAGCTGGTGGCACCTGGATGCAAAGGGCACGGGGATGGCAGCGCTCCCTCCATCCTTCTCCCCCAATTCTGCTCCAAAGTGCTGCAAGGAGGAGGGCAAGCACTGAGGGGACCTTCTCCTCAGTGTGTGGCAGAAACATAAATATTTCACAGCTCTCCATGGCCTGGCAGGAGCCCGTGGATGTGGGGAGACAATTTTGCTTGACAAGTGCCACGATCCCGGCTCCTCCCGCTCCTTGCTGCCCTTCCTGAAATGCCGGGGCAGGGAGAGCTGTGTCACCTGGGATTCCATCCCCTGGCAGCGTGCCGGGCTTTTCCCAGTGCCTGTGCCAGGCTTTTCCCAGTGCACAGCGAAGGGGTGGCACGCTGAGGATGCTCGGAGTATCTGAGGGCTCTGGCGTGGTGCAGGGAAGGACTTTGGAAGGAGGACCGCAGGGAGCTCTGCAGGAAAGCGCGTTTGCCCTGTTTTCTGATGCTTAGTTTGGATTCAACTTTCTCGGGGGTTGTCCCGGGGGCTGTGGCACCTCCCTCGCTCCCTGTGTCGTGCCCCGCCGGGGCACAGGGCGCTGGCCCCGCTGTCGCCTCGGGTGCCGCGGTGGCACAGCGGGCACGGGGCGGGCTGGGGGGCTCGTCAGGCAGAGATGGCCACGGCCCCGACTCGGGTCTGGCCTCCATCAGTTCCTGTAGGAAATCACTTCACTTACCCAGATGTGAGTGTACAGCCGCGCTGCCCGCGGGCTGCCCCGCTCTCCCCCGCCAAGCCCCAGCCTCTTACGCAAATCGCTTTTCACGCTTCCTTAATTGAAACTGTCAGATGGNTTTTTTTTTTTTTTTTTGTGGTGATACAGACGTATTAATTCCACTATGGATATCCCGGCAGCTAGGAGAGATCAATAAAATGAGGTTGCATCTCTGACATATATATTACAGGAGCAGCACCAGCAATATTTCATCGGGAAAGCTGAGCCAAACACGCGTGCAGAGCCCTGGAGAGCACATTTGGCCATGTAGAAGGCAGAGCTGTCACCTGGCTGCAGTGGCACTGGATTTCTCTGCCCTCTTGTCACCTGCCTGGCATGGGAAGGGGGTGAGGAGCAGCTCCCAAGCCCTCACTTTGCTCATGTCTCTGCACATCTCCTATCCAGGGTCACAGTGTGGGTTATTTTTTGAGTTCCTGTCAGTCTGGACCTGTGGGTGCCCTGGCACAGTGTCCTGGTGCTGGTGGCACCAGCTCCTGCCGCCTCCCGCCCCCCACTCACCTCCCTCCAGAAATCCCCGTGGCGGGGATTTGCGCTTTGATTATTTTCAAATACTGGTTTGTGTAAAATTTGATTTGAGGAAACATTTTTCTCCCACATGCTGTAGGATTGAGGGCGTGTAATCCCTCCTAAATCGCCCGGACGAGGTTTGTATTGCAATGCCAGTATCAGAGCTAACAAAAGGGGATTAGACAGGGAAATTCCGCGTGAAAACCTGCCGCTCTTTGAGGGCTTTTAGTACAAAGAAGATAAGATAGGTAGAGCAGAGCCATTTTTAACCCAGATTTTAATGCACTCAATGCCTCTCCTTCCAAGGCAAAGGAGAGGGGAGACGGCATTCCTTTTAACCCTTTCCCTTCCTCTGGCTCTGAGGGGCAGCTGATCCTTCCTTGTAGGCACAGGGGTGCAGGGCGAGTGCTCTGAGAGGTGCTGGGCAGGAAAAGCTGCCAGGGAATGCCCAGGGCAGGGTTTTATTCCCTTTCCAAGCAGATGGTGGGGAAGTGTGGAGCTCCATGCAGCCCCCAACACTGGGCTGTACTGCCAGCTGCGTGCTGAGCTGCAAATCCTCACTGTGCCGCTCAGCCAGGGAGTGAAACATGCTCCCATCTCACCTGCCCTGAGCAGGGCACGGTGGCTGCGTGTCCTAGGGACAGCTGTCCCATCGGGAACGGCTCTGTCCTGCTGGGGATGGATAACTGTCCTGTCTGGGCCGTGTCACACTGCCTGTCACATCAGCGTCAGTCAGGAGGCGGCATCGTAGTGGAGACAGCTGTCAACCTTTGCGGGCGGCCATCCGCCCGCCCGTGTCTTCCAGGAGCTCAGCAAGTGCCAAGGCGCATCAGGCCAGGGGAAGAGATGCTCCAGGGGGAGATGAAAGGATCCCTTCAGTGGAAATCATGTGGAATAAGCTTTCCACGGGAGATATTTCCCGCTAATCCTCCTTAGCGCTCAGCTGATGCCTTGAAGCATCAGGGGTTTATGTGCCTTTTAAAAATTCATTCTCTCTGCTCTAACAGCAGGTGTGTGTGTTATCAGCTGCCCTGCCGAGGCCCCTCCGATGCCGGGCAGACCTGCTGAGTGTCCTGTGACAGCGAGTTCCCCGTGTCACCTGAGCCAGGTGAAGGCAGCCTCTCTCTCTGCTGGCTCCCCTGGCAAGGCCATGGGTGTCAGGTTACTACAAACAGGGGGTTTTGATGGTGAATTCAGAGAGGGGGGCAAATGGAAAAGTATCGTGGGCACTGAGCAGCTGGTGGGATGGGAAAACACCCGGACTGCTGCCTTAGCCCCCATCCATCTGCCCCTGCTAATTGCAGCTGGACTTATAATATTCCACTTATCTGGTCAAGGGATCCATGTTAGTTATTACAATTGATTATCACTAAAACCCGTCTGATACCCAGATTTACAGCGTGGCTGGAGGGCCAGGCAGCCTCCAGCGCTGAGCAGCCAGGATCTGGCACACTCCTCCAGCCAGAGCTGCCTCTCCACAGGTGTTTGGCCAAGGTTTTGGACAAGCTGCTTGTCCCTTGCCACTCCTTGACTCCCTGGGAGCAGATCCCGCATCTCCAGCACCATGCAGTGTTTTACAGTCCTGGGCAGGGTGAGGATGATGAAGCTGCAAGAGCTGCTGGTGCCAGGTTGTTTTTATTGTGCTGTCTGTGTGTGGGAGGTGGTGGCTGCCCCTACACCGAGCCCTGTGGTGCACTGAGGTCCTGCAGATGTTCTCCTCCCAGGCTGAGTTCGGTAATGAGCGCTGCCCTGGGAGAACCATCATCAATCTGCTGCAGATTAATCATCACCAGCAGGTCGGGCTCTTGGAGGAGACTTTTCCAAGCAGATGAACCGAGATTTCCTGTTGTCAATGAGGCTGTGCCCTCCTTGGCCGCTGGAAAGTCTCAAAGGCTCTGGGAGGTGTGTGGCCTCTCCTGCATCCAGCACATGGCTGGAGCTGCAGGAAGAGGGTGTGACCTTGCTGGGATCCTCCTGTCGCGGCCAAGGAATGTTGCTGAGGGCCCGTTTGAGGCAGAGAGGAGGTTCTGCAGCACCCCCAGAGCTCTCATGATCCCTGTGGTGGGGTGGGAGGCAGAGAGGAGCCCCTGCGCCTCCTCAGCTTCACAACAGCTCCGTGGCTGCATGATAAACAACTTGACAAAGTGTTGAAATCCTGAAGGCGGGGCTGGCAGGGGAAGGAGAAGGGAGGTCATAATTGCACAGCAAAATAATGAACAGCACTCTTCTTGGAATATGCAGCGGCCTAACAAGAATCGGAAAATTAATTATCTTCTGTAATTAGTGTAATGACCTACACTATTAGAGGTTATTTACAGCAGGAATAAAATTTCCCCCTGTAAATGTCAGGCTGTGCTGTTGGAACACAAAGGCTGGATCAAACCTGTGCTGGGTGCAGCAAGGGTCTGGAGGCAGGGCAGGGTGCTGGCCACCTCTGCTCATCCAGCCCCTGGCCCTCACAGGACCCACCTGCACCTGGCAAGGGACCTGTTGGCAGTGTCCTTTCATTCCTGGCGCCGGTTCTGTCACTCCCCCTTGCTTTCTGTCACCTGGGCTTGGCTGCTGGCTCTGCTGCTCCGTGGGGCTTCGCCCCCTGAGCTGGATTAGAGCCTGTCCCAGGTGGGCTCTCCCACCCCGGGCTCCTGAGCTGCCCCTGCCCATGGTGCCCACCTCCCTCTGCAGTGCTACCCATGTCCAGATCTTTGTTGTTCCCTTCCTGAGGACCTCCTGCTTCCCAGAGAGTCCCTCCCCATGCCAGTTCTGGAGAAGCCCTTTCCCTCCCGGAGGCAGGCGCCAGCTGCGTCTGCACAGCTCAAAATGGAGACACAAGCCAGCTATTGTTCCTCAGCCTGAAGCCTTGATGGCTCTGAAACTGTCCCTTTTGGTGGCCAGGGTGTGTGAAATGGCTCCATTTGCAGAGTGGGGCACAGGGAGGATGCGTGCCCTCCTCGATGGGGTTTTCCCTTCCGCAGCGGGGCGTTTGGGGTTGGTTTTCAGAGGCGCCAAGCGCTGCCCATCCCTTCTCTCACCCGGCCACCTTCCTGCTGTCTCTGCCACCAGCCAGGCTCCTGCTCAGGTGGGGACAGGTCCCACAGGGAAGGCAGTGTGACCAGGGAGCAGATGGACACTGGTGCTGAGCCCTCGGAAGAGGGGCAAGGTAGGGAAACATCGTCGGCGTGGCGGGGGCAACCTGAGAATTGCCTGACATTTTAGCGCCGAGGATCATGACTCCTGCATTATTAAAGGCTCGGTGATAAAATGCCTTACCTGTCACTGAGAACCGACATCAATAATTTAGTTTGGCACCTGGTGATTAAAATGAAATAAGCACTGGCCCAACTCCCTTGTCGGAGCGGCGTGCGTGGCTGCGCTGAGAGCCAAGGGGAGGCTGTCCCTGCATCCTGGGCCTCACCACCCAAGAAACCAGGGCTGCTGAGCAGCGTTATCCGTGTGGGATCCGTGTGCTGCCCGAGCTCTGAATGAGGATGGGGACAGGGCTGCTGCTGCTGCAACATCTGATGTAAGCTCATTGTATAAACAGAACAGAGTGGGGCTCTTGAAACTTGAGAGTGTATTCCTTCCAACAGACCCTTAATGTAATTTGAATGTACAATTGAGGGTTTTTATAGCTTAATATTCCAGTGTTTGTGGTGCATCCTGGAATTTAAGTGTCTTAAACGTAATTATTGTTAATTGCTCGTACGATTCTATAAACTCATCCAATTAAAAAAAAGTTATTAACTTTATAAAATATCGCAGGCATCCCACAGTGCAATATATTTGCAGGAAATAACTGCTGCAGCAGGCAGAGCTGAGATGCAGCAAGGTAAATCCTTGTAAACACCTTGTACCCCTCCCTCTGCTGCTAGTCCTTTGGGAATGTGTTGTCTCCTCGGATGGTGTTTGTGCAGGGATGCCAGGACAAGGCTGTTGCCAGAAGGACACCCCAGGAGCTCTGGGGTTGGAAAGAGAATTCAGTCTCTTTGCTATGGGGCTGAGAATGTGCTGAAACCACCCCAGGGAGCACCTGGGGATGTTTGGGGGTCTCTGAGGGGGGCACGAAGGGAGCAGCAGCCCCTGGGGAGGGTCAGTGGGGCTGGGAGGCTCTCAGTGGAGCAGACATTCCTCCCTCCTGGCCTGCTCCCCAAGCTCCTGCTCCCCGAGCCAGGACCAGTTGTGGCCGGCCAGGGATGATGATTTTCATCTCAGTCTAGTGCCAGAATTTATAACCAGGGATTTATTGTCCCCTGATTGCTCTGTGCTGCCATTTAACTCATGCCCTGGAAGAGTTATTCAACACAGAGTGAGTGGAGTTGTGCTAACGGTGCCTTGTGCACATACATCTTCTCCAGCCTCCTCCTCCTGTTTTCTTGGTAGGATTAGAATCCTGGGCGCCCGTTCGTGTGGGTACAAGCTCAGTCTGGCTCAGTAGGATTTCAGCTGGAGCTGCCTGGCTTTGGGAGGATTGACCAGTTCCATTCCTGGGTGCCCCCTGCGTCTCCCATTGGCTCTGCCCAAAATATTGCTCTGGTGGGAGCTGATGGAATCCTCACAGGGAAGGGGGAAGCTGCAGGTGTGTATTAGGCAGGATCCACCTGATCCCACTATCTTTTTCCCTTTCCATCTCTCTGCTTTTCCAGTAGAGAAACAAACAGTCTGTGGGCAGGGGAGATCTGAAGAAAGGAAACTTTCTCTCAGATGGAGACAAAATTGAATTCAGTGCGTGACTGAAATGAGAAGTTTCCACAAAAGCTTCATTTTGGCAAAGAAGCGTTTCCTATGGGATTGCTTCTATACAAAAGCCTTGGTGAGGAGCTATTACAGCTGGTCAAATGCTTTCTCTGAGAGCCGTTTGTGATACTTGCCTTCCCCATCTCCATCCTCATCCCTTGTGGAGTCGCTGTCCCCCGTGCAGAGGTCGCAGCCCTGGGGCAGGAGCAGCAGCCACCACCCAGGACAGCCCCAGCTGCCACGTGAGCACCAGCGGCAATGAATCCATCCTCTGAACAGCAGGGTCTGCAGGTAGATTTTCCATCTGAAGTAGCTGCTGATCTAGTGGCTTCTGGGACAGTGACGGGCTGACGGAGAGCACGCATGAGGCGGCATTTGTCAAATTAATGAGGCATTATAAATTATATCCACAATTTTCTCTTCCATTTCCCGCCACCCCCTCCTGTCGCTGGCAGGGAGAGGGGACCTTGAGGAGCCACTCCCAAGGTCTGTGGGGGCCAGGGTTTTCTGGCAGAGCACCCACCTGGGTCTGGGATGCAGGCTCAGCCCACCTGGCTGGATCAGGAGGAGAAAAATGCCAGCAGTTCCTCGTTTTCAGGAGGAAACTCGATGTAACTAGTATTGATCTCTCTATTACCTCTGTGAAGGGCAGCTTCATTTTTCAAGTAAAACAACCTTTGTATCTGAAATACAGAAATTGATTTTGAGCGGTGGCTGCTAGCACTGGCAGAAGGGGTTGGGCAGGGGCAGGGGAGATGAGGATGAGGATGAGGAGCAGAAGGAGGAGAGAGTCTGTCCCAAGTCAGGAGACACGTCAGGCTTGTCTGATCGTGTTACCTTGATCCAGCGTGGAAATAAAAGGGTTTGGAAGTCAGCAAATAAACTTTGCTGAAGGTGCTGGAAATAGAGCAAGGAGACAAGGGGCTGGCAGCAAGGGGGATGGTTTTGGGGAGAGCCTCATCCCTGGCAGGAAGGCGGGAGGCGGCTCCTGGCCGATAGCTCAGGATGTTCTGGGATGGACTGGGGGTAGGTCTGGGAGCACCCAGGGCGCTGTGGGGAGAGCACCCGCACCAGCTCTGCCAGTTCTTGGAACCCAACGAGGCACGGCTTCGTTTTAGGGTTGTTACAGTCCTGCTTAATTGGCTCTCGGGCTCCCTGTGCAAGGCGTCCAGTGCATCTTAATGAGGGATTCTCAAAGACTGGCTTTTTTTCCCTGGGACCAGAACGCGGTGGTGTTTAATATTCATGTGTAGCTCTGCTCATTTGAAAGGTAACAAGGGAGTTGGATTCCCTGCTGGCAATGAATCGTAATGGGATCTGGGCTCCTAAATCACCTGCGCATCACGGAGCTGCCTCCTCCCAGAGTGGGCTGGGCTGGGGGCGGACAGGTCTCCTCCGGTGAGGCAGCACCGGGCTCGGCACGGACAGGGGCGGTTCCAGGCCAGCGCTGGCACCGGGAAATGCTTTTCCACAGCACTTGTGGTGGGGATCTGGAGTGTCTCGCCACAAGCAGTCACGGAGGTCGAGTTGTTAGCCAAAAGCAATTGGATGTTGACATGACAGGGAGACGCTGCGGAGCGAGAACAGTTCCTGACAGACGTTCTGACAGAGCTGTTGAAGCCTTGGCTACAGGCAGGGCTTGAGCTGATCTTTGACCACTCGGGCTGGTCCACGTCTGCCAAGGCTGGGCTTTTTGTGCTTTTGTGCCTGGTGTCGGGTGCTGGATCGGGGAGAGGAGGGAGGTGTTGAGAGGCTGGGTGCTGGCACCGTCCGGAACACAGATGGCCACAAATATCAGCATACGTGGGGGGATCTGGAGTGTTTGCTGATGAAGGGGCTGGGGGCTGGAGCAGCCTGGCAGTGTCCCCCACTGTCCCCCAGGCCTCTTCAGGGTGTCAGCCATTCCATCCCTGTTCCCTGGCAGCCCTTCCCTCGGCAAAGGAGGGCACTGCCCTCTCCTCACAGGCAGCAGCAGCGTGGCCTTGGAGAGGAAGCATTTGTGATCCCTGTATGTTGGGAAGAGACAGGAAATAGCCATGGGGAGCAGAGCTTTCAAGGGGTTTTTGCTTTCCATCTGCTCCCTTGCCTTGACTGCCACCCCCATCTCTCTGTGCTTGGGGACAGCAGGGGGGAGGCTGTGCTGGGCATGTGTCAGGGACGACCCCTGGGCATCTCCTGCTTGGCCAGAGGGTGTTGAACAGCAAAATGGTGGCTCCTGGAGCCTTCCTGGGGGATAGTCCTGCTGAGGAGATTGCAGCTGTGCGGAGGGGACCACACCAATGTCACCTGCATGCCTTGGCACTGGGGGAGCCCCTTCCTTCCAGCCCAGCCAGGATCACCCCTGGACAAACCTTTGGAGCTCTGCTTGTTGTACCCATGCCTGGCTTGTTGGAGAATCACTCCTGTTTGTGGAAACGATGCTTTCCCCATTCCAGTCTTCCTCCCTCCCTCCCTCCTGCTTTTCCTCATTGTCATTTTAGCCTAGATTAAAGAAAATAGGGTGCAGTGCTGTGCGCATGTTCCGAGCGGTGTCTTTTCACAGCACTGTACTGATGCCAAGCAATAATGACAGGTTCAAGCTTTTCTGCATCACAAATGAACTGCATGCAAATGGCTAGTCCTGAATGGAGAATAATTGTCAGCACAGAGAGTCCTGCCTCCACCGAGCCAGCTCCACCTTGCTTCCGAGGGGAGAAGGCTTCAAACAGTTAACGGGGATGGAGACGTGGAAATAGCGGGGAGCTGCCGTTTCCACTCTGCTAGAGCCTAACCTGTTAGTGCAGAGCTGTGTGAAGAATGTCAGGGATTTGTTCCAAGCGTTATCGAGATGTGGCTTTACATCTGTAAATCCTTTTACGCATCGCAGCTCAGCCGTGAGGCTGCCCCACGTGACGGGCAGCGCTGGCTGCCTGGCCCTGCCACACCGGCCAGGGGCCGTGCCAGTGCTGGCCATGGCAGAGCTTTCAGGGCCTGTTTTGGATGAAGCGCCCGCATAAACGTTGTGGTTTTCACCTCCTTCTGGCTGCAGATTGGCCGCATCTCCTTGTTCTCCCATGTGGAACGTCTCTCTCTCTCTCTGAAGCCTCTTCAGTGTTCTCACACTGCCCATTTGTGCTCTCATCCTGCCTCGTGCACCTTGATTATCCTCAGGATGCTGTCTGTGGAAAGCCAAGGGTGGGAGCCCTCAGCTGCTTTTGGCTGACCCTTGGGGAGCTTTTCCAGCTCATGCCAGCTGAGGATTTGACTTAGTGCCACTTTGCTCTCCTGCCACAGTGTTACCGGCAGAACCGGATTTAGCAAATGATTGTGACAATCTCCAGCACCATCAGGAAAACATGCTCCATCATTCACTGTGATGTGCGCTGATGAGGGGAAAAAAAAGGCTTGTTCATCCATCAGAAATTCACTGATGCTGTCTCTAGGTGAGCAATTTGCCAGCGTTACCTGGTGTCACTCATTAGACACAAGATGTAACAGTCTCATTTACTCTTCGGGCTCCCTGTCACTTACTTACTTTTGCATTTGACTTTGCACATGAAACTTAAGCTCATTTTTAGCCTCTGTCGAAGTCGGCTTTCAAATTCCTGCTCATTAAGCCCAGTCCCAGTGTGTGGGCTGCATGCACAGGAGAGGGGTTTTGGAAGCCAGAAAAGTCCCCTGGTGCCTGTTGCCATTAGGCTTTGCAGAACAGTGTGTGTGTTTCAAAAAGCCAGCAGAGGAAGCAGTTTCTGCCCTCCCATCACTAGGTCTGAACTTCCCAAAACACCTGGGCTTTGGCTGCATTTTAGTTGTATTTTTTTTTATGGACTTGTGGGCTTGTAACTTTTTAACACATCTACATTTTTACATTGGATGTGATTGATGCTTGTAGCCCATTTAGGGTTTTTTGTACTTGGACATAAAAGCGGGGCAGAAAGGGCCAGAATTCGGTTTCCTCTGAGGAAGCAGAACCAGGGCTTGAGCGGGTGTTTCATGGCCAGAGCTTTGCTGGTGTCTGGAGCAGAGACACCAGAAGATGCAGGTGGGGGATGTTTCAGTACTGAACCCGAGTGTTTTCCCTCTCTGTCTCTTCTGCTGGATTTACACAGTTTAAGCTGCTCCTCTTGCTGGACAGAAAGTGTGAGAGCAGGAGGAAGGTGAAGCTGTGGGTGCTGCTGACTCAGGGACTCAGGACATGCAGGGATGGGGCAGATGCTTTCCCTGAGCTCCCAAAATTTCCTTCGTATATCCAGGTCTGTTGTGCAGCTGTGGTGGGCACTGGAGTGGCCATCCCTCACAGCAGAGCTCGTTGGTGTCCCTGTCTTTCCACCCTGTTTCTGTGGACAGGAATGGCCCTCTTTGTTTTTAAGAAAGTCCCTCCCATTCGTCTGTCCCTCGCTGCGTCATCCAAACTTCATCCTATCCTCGTGGTTTGCATGCACTGGATGAATTTAGGATGAAATTCAGCCTTGACACAGGCAAAGGACCAAGGAAATCTGGTGATGCTGAACTGAACTGTGACATGTCAAGGCAAAGGACTGGGGGTGATTCTGCAAGATGCAGGCTGGGAAGCTGGCGTTTGAGAGGGCTTGGTTTTGTGCTGAGACAAAAAACCCTGTTAGAAGCAGTGTTTATATCTCTGCATCATTGCTTTAGCTGTCACAGCTCAGCTCTTCAGGAGGCAGAGGGTGAGGAGCAGTTGTCTACAGCCTGATGGGAGGGAAGATGGCAATCCCTGGGATGTCTCTGCACGTGGTGCTGGAAAATCATTGTCCCAGGCACCATGGATGGGGCTGATTTCTTTACTGGTGGTGTTTAATGCGGTGTAGAGCTTGTATGAACCACAGTGGAGGGATGGGTGTTGAGATACACACTACAGTGATAATGCTGCAAATTCCAGGGCATTAGTGTTATTAAAATGTCAGGCTGATATCTTCCTCAGCATTAAAACTCTTAATGTATTTTATCCTTTCAAACTCGTGGTGCTCCAAGAGAAAGCATGAGGGGGAAAAAAAGGTGGTTACAGAGCAGAGGATTAACAAGAAAGAAAAGGGGGATGCCCTGATGCAAGGCTGCTGTGTGAATTGCTTCCTTGAGCACTTGTGCCTTTCAGTGGGGTTCAAATTCAGCAAGACATGTTCACTTTTGTGACAACAGCCTGAAACTTGCTTGTGTTGCCCAAAGGGAGCATTAGCAGCAGTGCTGAGCTTTTAATGTTGTTGGAAAAGAGCTGATATGGTCACAGTGGGCAGGCAATCCCAGGTGCCTGCACAAACTCTGGAGTGACAGGAGGGAAGGTCCTCTGTGCCTGCAGAGCTTGCCTGGGGCTTGTGGTCATTGGTGGGCTTTTGGAGTCATAGAATTGTTCCATTTGGAAGAGACATTTAAAGGCCATTCAGTCCAGCCCACCGCAGTGAGCAGGGACATCTTGAACTAGGCCAGGCTGCTCGGAGCCCTGTCCAATGTGACCTTAAACATTTCCAGGGATGGGGCATCTGCCACCTCTCCCTGGGCAACCCGTGCCAGTGTCTCACTACCCTCACTGCAAAAATCTCTTCCTTACATCTACTCCAAATTGACCCTGCTCTGGTTTAAAACCGTTTCTCCTTGTCCTTTTGAGTATGTCCTGGTGATATCTTGGGGAAAACGGGAATTATTGATCGCGTCCCCTCCCTCACATCCACGTGCGTGTTCCGGGTGGTTGTACGCTTCCCCGGGCCACCTTGGATGGCACTGCCTACTCCTCGGAGCTTCCTGGGGAAGTCACCAGATCTGTGCGTGGGAACACACGCTGGCAGCTGAAAGGTTTCTGCGGGGAGGAGGGGATGAGAAGCCCAATCCTGCCTGCGCCGTGCCGGCACGCTCGGAGCCCGCGGCGTGCCGAGTTTGTGCCACAGAGCACCCGCTGCTCGCCCTCCTGGAAATAAATAAGCCCAAATTAATTAAATGAATAAGGCAAAAGCCCGGGTTTTAAGTGCTGCGGAGAGGAGCGGGGGGTCCCTGCGGCCGGGCCGGGCGCTGTCCGCGGTGCTGAGCGCTGTCCGCGGTGCTGACCCCTCCGCGGTGCTGACCGCTCCGAGAGGAAACTCCTCACTCTCCACAACTCCCGACAGGAGGATGCAGCCACGAGGGGTCAGGGACAAGAGCAAACGGGCCCCAAGTTGCGCCAGAATAGGTTTAGATGGGGTATTAGGGGAAATTTCCTCACCAGAAAGGTTGTCAGGCACTGGCACAGCTGCCCAGGGCGGTGTTGGGGTCACCATCTCTGGGAGTGTCTAAAAGATGTGGCACTTG
Organism: Peucedramus taeniatus; assembly: GCA_013400575.1. Taxonomy (NCBI): domain Eukaryota; kingdom Metazoa; phylum Chordata; class Aves; order Passeriformes; family Fringillidae; genus Peucedramus; species Peucedramus taeniatus. Next base: position 45,436 of record WBNO01008097.1, on the reverse strand, counting down.
GGGACGTGGTTTGGGCTTGGCAGTGCTGGGTTATTCTGGATGGTTTCAGATGGACTCTCCAGCCTTATCAACTCCATGATTCTACATTCTAAGCACAGTGCTGGGCTTTCTGCTGCCCTCAGTATATGCACTTGACACCAGGTTACTATTTTTCCCCCATTTTTCCACAATGGAACAGGCTCTTCCCCAGTATAACTCATTTCCTGCTCAGTGCTGCTTCCAGTGCCTCTCCTCAAATGGCAGCGGAGAGGAATCCAGTCCCCAGGCAGTGAATTAGGAGGTGGTAGCTGCTCATTTTTCATCTCTGTGATGAAAAAAAAAAAAAAGAAATCTAATGCAATCATCAAAAAATAAAGCTGCGTTTTTCATGTCTTCACCATTAGGAATGTCTCTTGCTACTGCTCTCTTTTCCCTCCTACTCCCAAATTATTGAGGTCTCAGCAGTGTTTAAAATCTCGTGGAAATTTACTTTTGGATGCCAGGAAAGGGGTGGGAGTTTGAGTAATCTCTAGGGCAATAACATTCCAGAAGTGTTGTGTTCCCTTAATAAAAACACTTCTGATTCAGAAACGTAAATGTTATTTTTCCAAAGGCACCCTCCTGAATGGGGCTATTCTTTCTTATCCTCTCACTTAAGGCATTACAACTCTTGGGTGACGTTCTGCTGCTTCAGTGGCCATAACCTTACATTTATCGCATGTGTGGCCACAGCAGCCCCCTCTGATAATTTTGTTTAGGGCTGTGAAATTTGCCTTCAGCCCCGAAATTGAATCCATTCTCTGCCCTCAGCAGCGTGATGGGCTCCTGCATGTCTCTCTCTCCCAAGGATGTTTGCGGTTATTGATGCTGAGTGTGGCTATTTATCACAGACGATACAGAACAAAGAAGAATTTATTAATAAGTCTCCTGGTCCCATATGCTTCCCCGAGGAACCTGAAGCGTGCTATTTTCTCCTTGCCCCATTTATATCTACATGGTTTTGCTGCTGTCCACTCAGATTAAATGCTGGCTGAGGAGAAGGGGTTGCTCTGTAGCATACGGCCGGGTCAGAGCAAGCGCTCACTCGGGGAGAGCTCCCTGCGTTATTGGATGGCAGCAAACAGGGAAATAATGTGGAATTCATGGGAATGACACCGAGATGTCACCCAGGGGTGGGGTGAGGGTGCTGCTGGCCCCAAGCAGCTCCAGGGTTGCTCTACTCGGCTTTTGGTGGGGGTCAGTTTGTGTCAAATGGGGATGATATCCACAGGCAGGAGCTGTGCTGTGTCCTGCTGGGTGATGGGGCCATGTGGGGGCAAGCAGCACCTGCTGGGTGCCTGTGGCCCTTCTCTTGCCTCACTTACAACAGGGATCACAGAATCATTTTGTTTAGAAAAGACCTCCAAGATCAAGTCCAACCTGTGGTCAGTCCCCAACTTGTCACCCAGAGCAGTGAGTGTCACGTACAGTCATTCCTTGGACACCTCTGGGAATGGGGATCCCAAATCTCCTGGGGCATCCCCTCCCAATGTTTAACAACCTTTTCATTCTTCTTGATGCCCACCCTGAACTTCCCCAGTGCAGCGTGAGGCTGTGTCCTCTTGTCCTGTCAGTAGCTGCCTGGAAGAAGAGGCCAACCCCAGATTCCTGCAGGCACCCCTGGTGGGAGCCTGGGACCTCTGTTTGCCCATCCCTCACCCTCCTCTTGGCCCTCCTGGGACATTGGAGCAGGCAGGGAGGGGGAGGATGTTCTGTGGGAGCTCCTGCCTGGAAAATGAGAGTCCCTGCTGTGGGGACGCGGCGATTCCTGCTGTGCTTGAGAAAGGGAAGGTGCCTAGGGAAGTTCTGGCTTTTCCCCATCCTGTGCCTCCTTATGCACTAATTAAAGGTCAGTCCCATTTGCATTCAGTGCATTTCTCTCCTTCCCTGGGCATTTGCATTGGCAGAGGGTTGTTTTCCGTTTGACCAAGCCGTGGCTGGAGCCATCGCCTGGGGGTGAGAGTCTCTGCTCCCACCTTTAGAAACCCAGCAGAGTCCGTGGTGGCTCAGCCAGCATCTGCAGGAGAGAGGAACAGAGCCCCTCTCGTGCTGCTCCCGCTCCCCAGCCCCACAAGACGAGCATTAGGCATTTATAGGTTTTTCTCCATGGATACATAGCCGGGCACGTTGGTAAAAATATACCCGTGCACGAGTATATTTATGTGTAGTGCAGGGAAGGCAGCGCAGGCTGCGAGCTGATTCCCTCGGGTGAAACACCAGCCTTCCCTCCGAGCGCTTTCAAAGGGGAGCTGTGCTGATAATTAGTGCAAATATTTTGAATACAGAACTCATCACGGGCCTTTGTCGCAGTGACAGGCAGTGACCTGAGATACATTTCTCCTTTCTTAATGCACCCGGAATATGTAATTAAGAGGTGACTAAAAGATTCTTTATCACTCTTTGTTTTCTAACGTGGCAGGCTGTTATGAAATGCTGCCCCCTCCTTCCGTGGTGTTCGGTTCCCCGTGACAAATGCAGGGATGGAGATTTGTTCTACTCTTCAAATCACTCTGAGTTCCTCCACTTCCAAGGTGTCATGCCTGGCCCGGGGTTTTAAGAGTCAGAATTTGGAGGGAAAGGCAGTTGACAGAGTAGGAACTTGCCCAAGAGGGCACAGGGGTGCTGCTGGAAGGGCACAGTGAGGGCAGGCACGGCGCTGCCATCACAAGTGCCCAGCAGCTTTGGTGCTGCTGAAGGAAATTTGTAGAAATACACCTGAAAACAGGATGGAGAACACTCCAGTGCAATCTCTCCAGGCCCTGACACCCCGAGCTGAGGGCGTCAGGGCTCAGGGCTGGCCCCACACTAGCACAGCAGCCGGGCTGTGATACGCCGCGGTAAATGCGGCGTGACAGCACCTGAGCGAGGCTACGTGCAGAACAGATGTCTCCTGGCTGGGGCTGGGCCGTGGCACAGCGTCACTCCATCAATTATAGATCGCTTCCCTCGCCGTCAGCAGGCGCCCAGAACGGGACTGGTAAAGGAGACATGAAAAGGGTTGAGAGCAGAGGAGAAACTTGAGAGGGGAGAGCTTGATCTCTGGGCTTGTTCCCCATCTGGGAGATGGTGGAGTGTTGGCAGGACCTTCCCTGGCTCCTTGGCCAGCTCTGCTGTGCTCGTCACCTCTGTGCCCTCAGAATCCACAGCACCTTCCCTGACGGGACCCTCAGCCCTCACATTGGTGATGGGAAGGGACCCAGGCTGCTCCTTCCTCTCCTCCTCCTCCTCTCTGGGGAACTCCACCTGTGGGTCTGGATCCTGGGATGCCTGCAGTAGCCTGAGAACCTCCCAACCCCACCAGCTTTCTCTCACCCGTGGACTTATTTGTTTGTTTAATTGTTCCAGCTCGCCTCCTTTACCTGGCAATCCCGCTTCATTACAGGAAACAACGGGCTTTTATTAGGACTGTGGAGTGTCATCCAGTGTTTTCACTGAACGTATAATTTGCCATGTATGAAAACCATTTCCCGAATTAATTTACCTACTGCAAACAGTTTGTATTAATGAAAATGCATTTTTCATGTGGGTTTGCTGGCAAAGCTGGCTGGAGCTCAAGAGCTCACTTTATCCATCCGGCATGAGTAGGAGATGGAATTTGTTTAAAAATTAAATAAATAACACACCCACCCCCCATTTTTTAATACAATATGGCCCAGCAATAATCTCCGAGGCAGACTGCAAAGGCTGCAGAAAGCTCCATCTGTGGCATTTTAATATGCAGCATTGTCTCCTGTTTTAATATCCCCCCTTGCCCGGCTCGTGTTTGTGTAAGTGAGACGCGAGATGCTGTCATCTTCCCGGGTCACATTTTGCTGCTCAAAATGAACAGAAGTGGAGATGGATGCAGCCATGGAGCCCTTCCCATATTAACACGCATATTTTAGAATAATTGATGCTGAATTCATTTTGCAGCCTCGTTTCTCCTCAGCCTTCCCCCACCCCCTCTTTCATATTTGCATGGAAAAAATCCTGTGATCCGTCCAGATGGCAGCTGGAGGCTCTCAGCTGAGCTGGGCCGTGCGCTGGCTTTCGGAGGCTCCTCCTGGCCAGGGTGGGATCAGGGGCTGGAGGTGGGGTGCTGATGGCTCTGGCAGTGTCTGGAGGGCAGGAAGAGGCTCTTGCTTAGATGTCACCCCAACGATGCTCAGCTGGATTTGGGGTGTCCTTCTCTGCTCCTTGGCCAGAGCTGCTAAAGCCAGGCTTTGTGGGTGGCCAGGCCTAAGTTCTCTCGCAGTAGAGGGGACATCAGGTAATAAAACCTGGGACAGTACCCAGGGAGCAGTGTCACTCTCTGCAGAAATGTGTTCATCAAACCTCTGGGGTGGGCAGAATGAGGGTTCTACTGATACTTTAAAATAAGAAGGTTTGAAATATATTGTAAGGCTAGATTAGGAAAACTTGCTCCTGTTTGGGGATTGTCTTCAATTACTGCATGCTACCAGAAAACCCACACCAAGCTCTTTTCTGTAAGTGAAAATTAATACTTGTGGAATTTCTCCTAAGAGAATCAAGGAAGCGTTTGAAATCGTGCAGGTGTGTTTGAGTAGATGGCCTGCAGTGCCCACAGTGTTCTTGGCCTTTGTAAGGAGTTCTGCACCAGCTCAGTGTCCAGCCTCAGTGACTGTCCCCGTGCTGAGCTGGCTGGGCACCTCCTGTCATTTCACACCCCCTTTGCAGGGTTTGTCTCTGCCCTTTGTCCTAGGAGGTGACACTGAGCATCCCAGCTCCGCGCCTGCTGAGCCCCTGGTGTGTGCAGCTGAGCCCACGAATAATCCTTTGGAGATAAGTGGACATTTCATGTGCTTAAAGTTAAGCCTGTGCTTAAATTTAAGCCTGTGCTTAAGCACAAGCAGGACTCAGGCTGGCTGGGCACCCATGGGTGATGGTGGGCACCAGGAAAGGGGGGACACCCCGGGCAGGAACAGCTGGGGTGAGGCTGACTGGAGCAGTGGGGCCTCAGTAGAGGCTGCAGAGCCCGTTCTGGGCATGCACTGGTGCCCTGAGCCTTGCTGTGTGCAGCTTTCCAGGCATTTCCTGGTGCTCTCCCTGTGTTGGGGACTCCCTAATCAAGGACATTCCTGAGCACACGTGTCACCTGCCACTCAGCACACAGCTTAACCTCATGCCATGTGTTTATCTCATTCCAGGACTACTGTCAGCAATGCCACTCTAAGCATAAACTTAATTATATCTCCTCGGGTGGCAGCAGGGAAGTGATTTATTGCTGCTTTTTGTTCCCTCCCTCCCCTCACCTCTCTGTGATTACGCTCCTGTGTGCTGCTGTGGAGATGCTGATGCTTGACTGCAACTTTGCTGCAGAGCCCGTGTCTAAAGTCCGTGCTGGCCAAAGGAGGCCTCTCAGTGGCCACAGAGCTCCCTCTTGATGGCCCTGTCTCTACACCCACCCCCTCCCCACCAAACCAACAGGGTGACCCAACACACTGGGATTTTTGGGTGGGCAGCTGGGAATTTCCAGGGCTAATACTCCATCATGCCTTTTCAGAGGATAATTTTATTTTAAAATAATTGCTGTGCCAAGGCAGGAGTCCCCTGGCTGAAGTGGCTCCTTGGGAGCAGATGTGCTGGCTCCTCAGTGCTCCTTCACTCAGAGCCTGAGATTTCCCATCCAGCTCCCTGCTGCTGGCTGCTTTTCCCTGGCTCCATCCCTCGTTTCTGGGGGTGCTGACGGGAGCATCCCCGCAGGAGGCTCCTCGCTGCTCTGCCCCGCTGCCAGGCTCGGCTCCTGAGCAAAGCAGAGAAGTTTGGGAAATGGTTTCTCTTCCCTGTGCCATCCACTAAGGCTCCTGCTCTCGTTCTCCAGGGAGAGGGAAGGTGCTTTAATTATTCCTGCCTTCTGGAAAGCCGTGGTAATTAGCAGTGCTGCAGAGAGCAAGGCCTGGCTGGGCTCCTGAGCACTCCGAGCAGGCAGGAGCTCCTCGGTGCTTTTTAAAGACATTTCTCCTCCCAGCTTCAGTCCTGGAGCACCTGGAAATGCCCGTGGCTGTGTGGGACAGGATGGGATTTGGGGGTGCACTGCTTACAGTGGGGTCCCTTTGGTGAGTGCCCCAGGTTTTTTTACAGCCTCACATCAGCCCCAGGTTTCAGCATGCAGAGCACAGCACTACTGTAACGCACTCGGAATTTCTCCATGTGGTTTTGAACAAATTGCTGATTATTTTTCCCCTCATTATTCACCTGACAGAGGAGCAGGTTGAGTAATTAGTGAACGCCCGTGAACTTTGCAGCGTTTTTATGAATAAAACATGTGTGAATTGGCTGGGTACTGGCCCTGCTGCTTTAGCCTGTGTGCCCAGTGTCAGTGAGGAGCATCCCTGACCTGGCCTGTACCACTGTCCCCGTGTCACCTCCCTGGGACAGCTCAGCTTTTGCTGTGAAAGCTCCTCCTGCCCGACAGCTCACAGCCCTGTGCTGCACTCCTTGAGCAGACCGGGCTGCCTTCCTCAGGGCTGCTGCATGAGGAGATTCTTTGTGTGGCTGTGGTGGATGCTGCACTCGCCCCTCCTCGCTCCCAAAATCTCCCCTGTGCCCGCCCTTCCCGCGTGTGTGTGCGAGGCAGCAGCTGCTCGGAGCGGTGGCCAGCAAGGCTTGAATAGCAGCTGAAAGGGAGGAATAATTTGCATCCCGTCAGTTTTGAGAGGCACTTGGAGGCGGGATCTGGCTGCCGTGCTGCAGGGACAGAGGGACCTGGGCTGGGGAGAAGTGCCGAGCGTTCCCAGGCTGGTGATGGGGGAGATCTGCATGCCTGCCCCAGACAGACGGGCTGTACCCAGGGGGTCTGTCACCTTTGGAGCTGGACATGTGAGGCTGGATGCTGTGTGCCAGCCAGGGAGGCACTCCCCAGCCCATGCCACCCTGTCCCTTTGCACCTCCGTGTCCCGTGCTGCCTTCTGTGCCTGCCCTCCGAGGGGACCCAGCCGTGGTGGCTCCCTGGGCTGGGCTGCTGCCCTTCCCTGAGCCCAGCCGTGCCTCTGGAGCTGGCACTGAGGCCTCGGGCTGTCCTGGCACAGCCAATGCTCTGAAGGCACCACTGAACCGTGCAGAGCAGGAGGGAGCCCTGGGCAGTAGGCCAGGGGCTGAGGAGGTGTCCCCCAAGCTGGCCATGGCAGTGTCCCCACTGTCCTCATGTCCCTTGCCCTGAGCCATGCTCTGACCTGGCAGGGCCGGGGGGGGCACCCCGAGAGCCTTTGGTGTTTGCACGAGACGAGGGGAATTCATCCTGAATGTCACTGCAGGGAAGCAGAGAGGAGGCAGGAGCAGCACACAGCGAGCCCAAGCCTCACACAAAACTGTCAGACAGGGAAGTGAGGGGCAGGTCACACCTTCTGAGTCACGGGACAGTTACGGGGTCCCAGCTCTCCCTGATCACCCCAAACTGAGTGGATTACAGCGTGGGGGTGCGGGGGCTGTGTGCATGTCTGTGCCACTCTGGTGACAAATGGATATTCCCCCTCCAAAACCAATGGGCAGCCTGGTGGTGATACCCAAGGGTGCCAAGCCCTCATGTTCTGCTCCATGTTTTCCCCAGACTAAACTTGAACGGGCTAAGAGCAGTGCTGGGAGCCAGGGCAGCCCCCTCTGTCCCCTGGACACCTGGAAGGCAGGTGAAAGCATGGTGTGACAAGATGTCACCTTATTTAAGGACTTGGAGTCATGTGGAGGCCACCGCTCTCCTGTTGAGCTGCCCCAGCATCTCGCTGCTCGTTGCTAGGAAATCACATCTGATTGCAGGGCTGGATTTGCCTCAGTGGAGCTCCCGGGCCAGGGATGTAGTGCCAGTGTCAGGAGGACACAGGATGTCTCTTCCCTGTGGTGTCCAAGGAGCTGCTCAGAGTTGGGTCCATGGGGTTGTGCTGCATCCCACAGCACCTGACTAATTCTTCTGGCCCAGAATGATTTTTGCAGTCACACTGTGAACTCTCAGAGTATTTCCCTGCTGGCTTTGAAGCCTAAATTGTCACTCACAAGTGCCCAGTGCTCACATGAGGCTCCCCAATGCCAGGAGGGAATTATTTTGATGGGAAGGGTCCGTGCCAGGCCTGCCTCCATCAGGGCTGCCAGGTTGCTAAACAAAGCCACCGTGGCTGCTTTTCTTCTTGGACGTCTAACTAGGTCAACATACATTTGCCTTGTCTTAATAATTATTGATAAGCTGCAGCGGATCATGTGTGCTGCAGGAAGGGGCTGCTCCTCCTCCCAGCTGCCCGTGCAGCCCCTGCCCATGGCAGATGCTCTGCTGTGGATTTGGGATGTGGCTCTGGTGGAACACCAGGGTTGTTTCCTCCTGGAAACGTGTGCAGCTCCCCAGTCGCTCTCTGAGCCTTTCCAGCACTGGAGAATGGAAGGGAATGGAGAAGGGCTCGTGGTGGCACACTGGTGGCTTTTGTGGCTGCGGGGACCTTGCTCCCTTCTGGCCCCTTTCCAAAGGGATTCTGTAGCTCACACACATTTCAGTCCGTGTTTTTTGGTCACTGGTGGGAGGTGAGAGCAGGTGATGCCCCTGTCCCACCCCACACCTGCCTCCTCTCCTGCCACCAGCCCCATGAGTGCTCCTGGCTGCAGGGAAAGTGAGGAGAAGTGGTTTTCTTCTGGAGTCACCCCCTCTGGAGGGTGGGAGACAGGGAGGAAGGATCAGAGTGTCCCACAGGCTGGGGAGGGTCACTGAGCTGTGCCAAGCTGCCTCCAGCCTCCAAGCCAGGTGCTGATGGGGCTGTGCCCACACGTATGGGCATCTGTGGCTGTGCAGAGCCAGCACTCCAGGTGAGTGGGTTTGGGGTCCCTTCCTCAGTGTGAGCTCCTCTCTGTGCCTCCACATTCAAAGCGTGCAGACCAACTCCAGCGAGGTGAAAGGCAAAGAATAAATCCAACCACCCTCTCCAAGCCGCTCAGACTTCAGAGCTGAAGAGGAGGTTATGTCCTGGGGATTTTTTTTCTGTTGCTTTTCCAGCACTAATGAGCAGGGAGGAAGTTCTACTCTTTGTTCGAGTCACATTCAGTGAATTTTTTTCCCCAGTGAGTAGCAGGGAGGGGAGGAGGGGATGGGAGGCACCGTGTCTCGTGGACACGTGGGACCACGCAGCAAACGGCAGTGCGGGATCGTTCCTTCACCCCTGAGCTTCAGGTGACAGAGCTGCTTTTGTGAGGCTTTTGGGTTTTCTCATCAGATCAAAACAAGGTCTTGGCTTCAGCAGGATTATTTTGGAGCTGGTGCAGGGCAGTGATATGCAGCTCTCTTGCAGTTTTCCACGTTGCAGAGGGAGTTTCTGACCTCGACTTCTTCCCGCAGTCTCTGGGTAGCTTTTTTCTGGGGAGCCTGCACCAGTCCTGCCCTTTTCAGAGCTCTGTGTGCTGCCCTTGCCCTGCCGAGCACACTTCTGGCTGTAGAAACACAGACTGTGTGAGGATGTGGCCGTGGGCTCAGCTCTCCCTTCCTTCCAACCCAGTGCTTTTAAAAACCAGTTCAGAGCACCCTGCATGTGACAGCTGCTGGGAGGGCAGGGGGATTCCCGGGTACCCTCGTTCAGGCAGGGTCTGGTAAAACTTTACCCAGCTCTTGCCTTCCTCCTGGGCCAGGGCTGGGACGTGGCCAGCCCAGGCTCAGCCCCTGAGCACAGGGACACTGTGCCTGGGGGTGACAGGCCCTGCCACCCGCCCTCACCCACCCCAGCGCCCACTGCCCCTCCACGAGGGCTCGGCACGACTTTATCATAATGCAGCATGAATTTCATTAGCTCGTTTGCCTCTGAGCCCGGAGATAATTTAATCCCGGAGTGGTTTAGGAGGCGAAGTGCGGTTTAGTCTGCGGAGCCCCACAGCCCCTCTGAGCTGGGCTCAGGGCTCAGGGCTGGCTGGGCACGGTTGGGCTGAGCACGGAGAGGGAGATGTGGCACTCCACACCCTTCCCATCTCGTTAGCCAGATTTTATAGCGTGAAATAACGGCGGGCGCCGCGGCGCGAGGGCTGCGCTGACCGCGGCAGCCAGAGAGGGGGTCCCTCTCACGTGCGTCTGATTTTCCTTCCATCTCATCACGGGAGGGTTTACTTAGCAAGCTGAAAAAAATCATTACATATGCTGCTAGTGGCCTGGTTAATTAAGATCTACAGTTCTCTGGGTAGGAAAAGACGACCTATATTTACTGTATGTAGGAAGACATCTGTCAGCTCGAAGCGCTAGATATCCCAGTGCAGGTTTGTCCTGCTTTTGCAGGCTCTGAATTGCAACTGTTTTAAGCTCTGATGCAGACCAAGTTAATTTTAAGATGACTGTTACTATTCTAAACATAAGGAAGGGCATATTTAGCCTCTCAGTACTCAAGAAGGCAAAACCCCCTGCATGTTTCTAGTAATTTTTCCCTAACAGTTTGCACAAAACAACAACAACAAATCCTATTTGGTTTCTGCAAAAGAATATGTTCGAGGGTGATCGTAAAATAGATTATTTTTAAATCTGCAGATGGTTTCCACATATTCCTCCTCAGCTCACTGCAGCTTTCCACCTCAGTAAACTGGTTTGTAATTTAGCCGAGGGCTGTGGAGCAAGCGTTCTGTCGTCTTGTTTTTCTTGTTCGCCTCCTTTACCCCCCCATGCCCCCCTCTGCTTTCTGTCCCCTTTCTCTCCTCTCTCCTTGCTTCTCCCCTGCCAAGGGGCTGTCAGTGTTGGGATGGGTGTGAAGGGACACCGAGCCACAGCTGGCTTTGCCGTGGCATTCCCCACACCCCGTGGGCAGCGTTTGTGGGGAGCTCCTGGCAGAGCTGGGGGCTGGGATTAGGGCTGGGGGGCGATGCCACGGAGCCCAAACCCTACTCCTTGCTTCACTCCTCAGTGGGGAAGCTCTGCCACGCTGGGCTGCTCCCATCCACACGACCCCCTCCAGCTGAGGGAGTTATCAGGGGGCTCAGGCCATGGGGAAAGGGTGAGGGATGCACAGCCCTGGAAAAGATAATTAGAGGAAGGATGCACTTTGAGTTCTGCAATGGCGGCTCCCCCCTCCCCCCGCTCCCTGGAAGAAAACACTGCTTTTTTTATTTCTTTGTTCTTTCACGGTTCGGCATTATAATTATTGAGATTTCACTGCAGGGCAAAATGATCATTTGACAATGTAAGTGGGGAAAATAATTCTCGTGTTATCCAGCAGCCTCACTCTTATTATAATTATGGCGAAACTCCTGCAGACTGAAGTGGGGGCAAAGAATTTCCTCCTATGTGGTGTTTGGCTTTTCAAGATTTCTCAAGATTTGATTGCAGATGTGAGAATTTTTTTCCCCTCCCATCAATAATCCGAGGTTGGTGATGGATGGCAAAGGACCAGGGTACCTGTTGTTTTCCCCTTTGTTTTCATTAGGCATTTTCCATTTCTGTCATTCTCGGTGCTGGTGATGGATTTTTATGAGCAAATATCTTGGTTCAAGCCATTCGGAATTGTTTGCACAGTAATGTCTGCAGCAGCAGCAAAACCCAATTAAAAAATCAGAGGAAAATTGATGCAAAACTGCAAATCAGCCCCTCTCAAGATGGGGGACAGCGACGGCTCGTTCTGCGCTGAGGCAGGCGGTGGTGGTGGGCTCACCCTGCCTTGGGCTGGGCACGTGGGGCTGGGGCCGTGGGGGTTCCTTCCTTTGCCTGCGGGCAGTCCCGTGGTGTTGGTGGCGCTGTCGGAGAATGTCCAGATTCTTGGTGAGCCGTCCTTCCCAGGGTGGTGTGGCCACCACATTCCCTGTTCCATCCTGCATCCCGTGCCATCCTCCATCCTTTGTCATCCTCAATCCCATACCATCCTCCATCCCGTGCCAGTCTCCATCCCATGTCATCCTGCATCCCATGCCATCCTCCATCCTGTTCCGTCCTCCATCCCGTGCCATCCTCAATCCCATGCAATCTTCCATTCTGTTCCATCCTGCATCCCATGCCATCCTCCATCCCGTGCCATGCTCCATCCTGTGGCATGCTCCAACCCATGCCATCCTCCATCTTGTTCCATGCTCCATCCCATGCCATCCTCAATCCCATGCAATCTTCCATTCTGTTCCATCCTCCATCCCATGCCATCCTCCATCCCGTGCCATCCTCCATCCTGTGCCATGCTCCAACCCATGCCATCCTCCATCTTGTTCCATGCTCCATCCCATGCAATCTTCCATCCTGTTCCATCCTGCATCCTGTGCCATCCTCCATCCTGTTCCATGCTCCATCCCATGCAATCTTCCATCCCATGCCATCCTCCATCCCGTGCCATGCTCCATCCCTGTGCCATGCTCCAACCCATGTCATCCTCCATCTTGTTCCATGCTCCATCCCATGCAATCTTCCATCCCATGCCATCCTCCATTCTGTTCCGTCCTCCATCCCGTGCTATCCTCCATCCCGTGCCATGCTCCATCCCACACCATCCTCCATTGTGTTTCATCCTCCATCCCGTGCCATGCTCCATCCCACGCCATCCTCCATCGTGTTCCATCCTCCATCCCGTGCCATCCTCCGTCCCGCACTGCCAGCCTGCTGCCCAGCATCCCTCGCCATCCCTCTCGGGGCTGGGAGCCGTGGCAGGGAATCACGGCGTGGTGGCAGGGAGGTCTGCTGTCCCTGCCACCCCGGGGCTGATGGAAACGAGCTGACAGAACACAGGCAGCATTAGCCTAATTATGGCCATACCCGCTACCTCTGCGTGGAATTTCCTTTCTTAGCGACTTCCTGTTTTCCTCTTTGAGATGCAAATTTTTGCACAGTCCTCGATCCAGATTTTCTCCTCATTAGCATGAAATCTGACTAGTTCCGCGGTTTTTTAAATAGCAAATGAAAAAAAAAAATTAGATGCTGTGCACAAAGTAGTGGCGAAGCCCCCCCGTGATTCTCGGGGGCAGGAGGTGGAGGGGCTGGTGAGGATTTTTGGGAATCACTCAGCCACAGCCGCGGTTTTCCACGCCAGGCTGCTCAGCTTTGCTCGTGCGTGGCCGGGCGGGATGCGGGAATCAGCACGGAGGGGCCGGTGGGCAGAGCCCCTGCCCAGCTCCCCAGCACCCTGGGCTACCTTGCCAGCCCACCCACCCTGTGCCAGGGCAGACACAGGTTCAGCCTGTGGACCGCGGTATTTTCTTTTGCTTCCCCCAGGAAAACGAGACTCGTCGTAACAGGAGGTTAAAAAAAAAAAAAAAAAAAAAAAAAAAAAAAAAAAGCCGACGCTCCAAAAATCTCTTTTTGAATTGAGTGTTCTCTTGGTGGATTTTATACGTTTTTACGCCTGCCGTAATCCCAGCCCGCTGCGGCTCAGCGCTGGGAGAGGGCTGGTGATAGAGCCGGAGCAGACGGCACTATTTTGTGGTAAATGTCACTCTAGTAATACTCAGCTCTGCTCGGAAATAGAAATACAACCCTCGCTGGCGTGCGGCGTGCTGAGTCGGGCTCGGGAGCTGCCCTGCTGCCCTGTCAGCCCCGCGTCCCGATGCTCCGGGAATGCCTTGTGCCTGGCATCGCCCTCCCCCTCCCCAGCTTCCCTGCCCAGCCCTTCCCTCCCCGCTGCTTTCCAGCACATAATGAGTTTGATAAGAAATTGTCTCGTTAACAGGATTAGCCATGGAAATCTCTAGTCCCCTCCTATTCATTTTGTAATGCTCTTCATCCTGTTCTGTAATTTTCTGCTGGTATTAGGCGGCTCCGGACCACCTCGGGAGACTAATTCCTCCTCTTTTGGCAGTGCCAGCCTGGCTGGTGACAGGGGGCTGCTCCACGGGCAAGCCCCGGCCCCGTGGCCCCCACCCAGGGGATTCCTCCTCCTCCTCCTCCTCCTCCTCCTCCTCCGTGCTCTGGTTCAGTGGAATTGTGTCACTCCCGAAGTCGCTTACGCAAACAAACCGAAGTGTCCCCAAACACTGCTGGGTTTCACTGCCAAGCACTCCGGTGACTCAGAGGTGGATTAAAACCCGGAGAGGCAAACTGTGCTCTCCCTCACACCCCTGCGAATCCATTTCCGTGGGCAGCATAATTCCGGATTTACTTCTAGGAACATGACTTGCAAGACTGGCCCTTGGGTAAATAATGACTCTTGATTTAATAACTCCTGCCAGCCCTGCAGGATACCTCACTTCCGAGGGAGCTAATAGAGAGAGATCTTTCCTAACATCTGTTTTCCCAATTTTGCCGACTCGTGAGCCTGGATCTGGGAAGCACCATCCAGGCAGCAGAAACTGCCCAGTGCCAGTGAGTCCAGTGAGCATGGAAAACATCTGGGAAAGACGGTGTTCCTGGTGCTCCACTCCAGCCCCGTGCTGGCTGCTCACACCCAGATGCAGGGAGCAGGATTGGCAGTGCCAGCTCCTGGTTATGCCCATCCCATATCTGTGTTTTCCTAAGCCCTAACAAGAAAATCCCTGGTTTTGCTGGAAAACCTCTCCACTAGCCCAGCAGTTGGCGTGCAATGTCCTGGGCACCCCCCAGGGCACGGTGACAGCGTTCTGTGACACATGTCCCTGGTCGCCATCCTGTTGCAAAAATCTGATGCTCAGAAATCCCCTCCAGTGTTTCCTTTTGGATTTTTTTGGCTTGTCAGATCCCCGGAGCACCAGGAGTGGGGACCTGGCACAACAGCTGCTGTACAGCAGTGTGACACGGAGGTGACAGTGACACCCTCCTTGTAAACCTCTCCTGCTTTTTGCTTCTCTCTCTTGTTCCACGTCTCCCTCTCAGAAAAGCCATTTAAACGTAATTCTGTTCTTAAACCCTCTCCCTCATGCATGCCTAATGAACAGCCGGCAGAGGTGCCGGAAACGGCCCGAGTAGGATTCAATCTCGCCGAGTGTCGACAAGTCATTTGGAAGGAGCCCTGGGAGCGCGCCCAGTTTTATTACAGCGTAATTAGAAATAAAATCTTGTTGCGGGAGGAGAATGAGAGATGGGTGTTAATCCTGTAACAGGAGGAGATGGAGCCATGCTTATTAAGGAGATTAGGGAGGGGAGGTGGAAAGCCCATCACGACTCCCCGATTTCCACCCCTCCTCTGCTGTTCCCTCTGCCCTGACTCCCGCAGAAACCATCAGGTCCTTCTGTCGGGAAAAGGGCCACTACTCCTGGAGGAGGATGAGGAGGAGAGGAGGATGAGGAGGAGGGGAGGAGCCCGAGCTGCTGGCTCAGCTGGCGCCGCTCGTGTTACAAACGCCCCTGACTCTTCCAGGTGGGAACCTTTGGCTGAGCTCACAGCTCTGCTGCCCCGGCTCTGCGGGAGAGCTCTGCTGCCTTTGGAAGGGCTGGGAGCAGCGACGGCCCTACAGCTCCCCTGGGATCCCCACGGCAGGAAAACACGTAAATAAATCTGTCAGATTTGTGCAGGTCCTATGAAATTTGCATTGGGCTCAGGTTACTGCTCCTCTTTAGCATCTCCGCCAGGGAGAGATGCAGAGAGCTTTAATCTCAGGGCCCGGTCCAGGCCCCCTCTGCTCTCAGCATTTGCTGTGGCACGAGCTGGGCTCAGCCTGCTGAGATAAAAGGCAGCTCTGGAGCATGGCCACCGATGCCAGCCCGCTCCTGTGCCCTGTGTCCCCTGCCCCGCTGGGCACTGCGTCCCAGGGCTCCGCCTGTCCCAGGGAGGGAGGCGGTGATCACTGCCACGGGGCGGGCAGGAGTTTCCATCCTGGCTGGCTTTTCTGTGGATGTTCCTTGTCCCCAGGCGAGCTCCATGCCGGGCAAATGGGCATCCTGGAGCAGCAGCCACAGCAGAAAAGTGCCGCTGTGGCAGCGGTGGAAAATTACAGGCTTTGCTCTTTGGGGCTTCCCCCTCCGTGCCTTCCCCCCGGGAGGCGTTTGTCACTTTAAACACGGCCAGAAATAGCACCAAACATTTATTGGATTTGTCCGGGATGCCTTGGGATGCACATGCTCCGAGTATGGCTAATTCATAAACGCTGGCACCTATTGATTCTGCAGCAGTACCAGGGGAAAGTTATCTCATTAGTCTTATGAACTATAAAACGTGCTCCCTCCCGAAGCCCTGACCCCGTTGTTTTGATAAATCTATATTGGGTAGAGCAGGAGCTGGTAACCTGCATCGACTGTAATCTTTCTCTTGGAATTGGGAGCCCCTTGGGAATGATGCTGGGGGTTCAGGGCCACCCCTGGCAGCTGGATGTGGGAGAGGTGTGTGTGTGTGTACTCAGCGAGACCACGCAGGAGAGCCCCCCTCCCACCCTTATGCTTTTCCCAGGTGAGGGGTCAGGTCCTGGGAATTTAGGTAGAATTTAGCTCGTGGTGGGCTCTTGGTTTGATCCAAGGGCTCTGGTGAGGTGTCTCCAAAGGCAGCAGCTCAAGTCTAGCTGGAAGAGTTATTAGAGGCACCTCGCTCCAGCCTGGCCAGGGATGTGCTTAATCCTCTGCTTCCTGTAAAGCCTTTCCACCTCCTGGCAGGCAGAGAGATCTGATTTTATTTGAAGACCTCCGACGTTAATCTGTCTGGCAAACTCAGCAATAAGTCACTTGGGTGAGGTCTGTTGGAGCCGCTCAAATCAGTTACAGCCCCGCATCTCCCCTGAGCCAGCAGAACGTTCCTCGACAGAGCCACTTGTCCCCTCCCAGGAAAAAAAAAAAAAGAAAAAAAAAGAAAAAAAGGGCAAAGGAAGCTCTGCTGTCAGCTTGGGTGGATCTCACACGTGATGGAACAGTGACACCACACCGTGCAAGGGACAGATGCCTCCTGTCACTCCACGGTGGAGACGTGGATCCTAAACCCGCAGGATTTCTGCCCGTTCCTGTCCCCCGGGGAGGTTGATGTGGCCGGAGCCTCATCCCAGAGCCTGGATCTCGGGCACGAGGCTTTGTTCCCAGCCCGGAGCACGGCAGCACAGGGCTGTGGATCCCCAGGCACGGCCGCGTGTGAGGGTGTGGGCTGGGGCTGCCAGCACTTCGCAAAATACAGCCCCGTTACCATGGAAACCCGCTCCCCCCATCTCAAATTCCAGTGCAGCCAATGTTCTCCGCTTACTGGTTTGATGGGAGATGAAAAATTAATGTTTGATTTGCATGTTATTGCGGTGCTGTGGGACCACTCCCCCTGCCCTTCCGCGGGGGTCGCACAGATCCCGGGGCGGCTCCCGCTGGCGGTGGAGAGCACAGCCCGCACCACCGCACCTCTGGTGCCAGCTGCGGGCTGCTGCGGGGCACGCGCTGCCATGCTGGTGCCGACGTGCCGTGGCACAGAGGTTTCGGCTGAGGTTTTGGCTGGTGAAGCCCAGAACCCTCCCAGCAGGGATGGAGTCACTGGGGTGTTGCTGTAGATGTGGGGATGGCAGCTCCTGGGGCTCCCGCTGCTTCCAGGGAGGATCAGCACGGGGTTCCAGCCTGGCGGGTGCCTGTGCCTCTGTTAGCCACAGTTGAGTGGCATTATGATTAATGATTTGCTGTTTCTTTGCTGTTTGGAGTCCCCCACTGTCTTGTATTGAGCAGTTGGAGTCAAACAGGCACATCTGGCTGAGCCACGGCTGGAATGGTGATGCCAGCACAGCTCAGCACTGCCATTGCCTTGGCTCGTGCCAGGGACACTCCCTGGTTCCCTGGGGGAGGATCCCTGCTTTCTGCTGGCCTGTCACATGCAGTATTTGCAGGGAATTGGCCCTGGAGTCCCGCCCAGGGTGTGGGAGCCAGAGTGCTCTGGGAGCATCTGCCTCTTGCCCTCTCTCTGTGCTTACTCTGCACTCCTGAGTTTGACCATGGAGCTTTCTTCTTGCCTAAACTGAGAATATCCAGGTGCTTCCAAAAGGTGCTGGAAGTAGAAACAGTTGTTTGGCCTCATCAGCTAGATCCTGGCTTAGCAGGCGTTGTTCAGGACTTGAGGGAGCCATTTGCAGATGTTGCTGATTTACAGGCTGGGTTTAAAGGTTTTCACTCTGAGCGTTCAGCTGCACTAAATTACCTTCTGCAGTCGTGGGGTTTGGTAGGGGGTGGTTTGGCTGGCAGCACAGTGCAGCCGAGCAGATGGAGCATCCCATCCCAGCTGAGACTGGCGCTGGAACAAACCCCACAGAGCTGGGGGTGAAAGCCTTGCTTGGCACGGAGGGGCAGGGCAAAGTGCTTTCCAGGTGGGCAGGGAGCCTCTCCAGAGCCTCGGCTTATCCTGCTCTCCATGTAGCCACTACACAGGCCTTTCTATTCGTGTTAATTACTGTTATAATTCATGATGAATTACAGGGGTCAGGAGCCAGCCAAAGACTCCTTCCCCCTGTGCCAGGCTCCAAAACCAGCTGGCCTGAGGGGGCTGCTCTCCCGCCACCCTCCTCCCGGGGCTCAACATCAGCTCGAGCCCTTATTTGTTTTCACATGATTCTAAGTAAGTTAAGCTAATTATTAACTCAGCGGGACGGATTCACTTTTAATTGCCGCGTTGCCATGGAGCGCGTGGCACCGCGGCGGAGCAGCGTGCGCCGGTGCCACACGCTCTGCTCACCCTCTGCCTGAATCCGAGCCCTGCGAGTCCAGGTGCGTGTAAAGACACCCCAAACTCACCTTTCCACCTGGGCAGGTGTGTGTGCTTGGCCAGGGTGAGCGATGGAGGGAGGCGGTGCTCAAACAAACGCCGGGGTTGCTGTTGCACGCACAAGGTTTCTGTGGCTCAGCCAACTTCACCAGCCTGCCTGAAACTTCAGCCTGAGCTGCACCCCGATGTCAGGGAGGTGCAGGGAGGTGGAGGAAGGTCCCTCTTTCCCTGCCACAGCTTCGGTGCCAGTTCGGAGTGCAGGCACCCTGCCTGACCCGGGTGCTCAGCCCGGGGCCAGGGGAGGCTCGCTCACTCTTCTCCTCCCTTTGTGTCTCCAGAAAATAGGTTTTTTATTACTTCTTATGGAGGTTTGTACATATCGGACGTGCAGAAGGAAGATGCCTTGTCCACCTACAGGTGTATCACCAAGCACAAGTACAGCGGGGAGACGCGGCAGAGCAACGGCGCCCGGCTCTCCGTCTCAGGTGAGCCCCTGCGGCTACCGGGGCGGGCGGGGGGCGGCTCCTGTGCCCGGGAGGGTGCCCAGCCCTGCCCAATGTCCACTCTCCTGCTCGCTGCCCCGCCTGCCCGCAGCACTGCCACCCCGCACAGCGAGCACTGCCATCGCCACCTCGGGTCCCCGCAGCGAGGGGACATCCCGGCGCGGGGCGGGAGGTCCCGTGGGGGCTGCGCAGGGGTCTGGCAGTGCCTGGGCTGTGCCCCCCAGCACGCAGCTCCCCCGAGCCGGGCACGGCGGTGGCAGTGCCGCGCGTCACCCCGAGCGGGAGGCGACGGGGCGCGCGGCGATGCGATGTGACAGCCCGCGATGTGAGCAGCCTGACGCGATGTGACGAACATGCAAGCGATACTGCGGCGGAGGCAGTGCAGTCCGGAGTGCCGGGTGTCTCGGGGCGCTCCCGGCTCCGCTGACTGCCCAAATTACTCCGCTCGGGAGGGAGGGAGTTCGCCCGACTCGCAGCCGCTCGACGCAGCGCGCCCGCTCCCTGCCATATGCTGTTCCCATCCTCGGGTGCTCCCGCACCGGCTCCTCGAATTAACCCCCCCGGAGGGCAGGGAAGCGATGCAGGACTTGCCGAATCTTGCCTCCCGGGGACCCGAGGGTCCCAGCCGTGCCCGTCCTGCCACACGTCCCGGCGGGGCCGGGTGCATCATCCCCAATCCGGGCGCTTCGATCTGGCCCGGTTCCCTCCTGGTCGCTGTCATTATTTACACGTCACGGCGTTTTACTTCTGCTTGGGAGTAATGAAAGAGGTTTCTTTCCCCTGGAATTTAATTTCACGCCTGAGACTTAGTGATTAATTTTCTCCTTTCCCAGCTGCCTGATGGGCCCTTTTGCTTGTAAATTTTGAAATGTGCCACAAAATTTGTGTATTTTGCACCAATTAGGTGTCACCTTGAGTAATTCCTCCGATGCTGAGTTTATTCCTCCCATCAGCTATTTAGGATGTGTTTTTCCTCCCACCTCCACCTGTGCCTGTTGTCCTGGCTGCCAAAGGCCATTCTGGCCGGGTGGGACAGGGCACCCCATGCTCAGCAAGGATAACGGGGTGCATCCTGCACTCCTGTAGGGCAGAGCCACCAGCTCTAGGGAGTGGGGAGAGCCAGTCTCTCACGGATGATGCCGACTGGGCACGGTGTCACCATGCCAGGGGCTCTCCCAGTGTCCCTGAGGCACCTCACTTCCTCCTCTTCTCCGGGTAAGCCCAATTCCTCTCCCAACCCAGACCCGGCGGAGTCCATCCCCACGATGTTAGACAGCTTCCAGTCCAGGGAGGTGAAGGCGGGCCGGCTGGTGGAGCTGCCCTGCATCGCCTCGGGCTACCCCAACCCGGCCGTGCGGTGGATCAAGGACGGGCGGCCGCTCCCCGCCGACAGCCGCTGGACCAAGCGCATCACGGGGCTGACCATCAGCGACCTGCGCGTGGAGGACAGCGGCACCTACATCTGCGAGGTGACCAACACCTTCGGCTCCGCAGAGGTCACGGGGACCCTCACGGTCATAGGTGAGAGCCGGCGGGGAGGAGCGGTGGGGGGCTTAGTCCTGCTGCCTTCTGACACGTAAAGCCTTTATCAGTACACAGCTTTAGGGGTTTATACAGCTGTATAAACAACAGCCTTGTGTTTTGGCACAGTGTTTGGCTCGCTGGAAGCCTCTGTCTTGCACATGTCCGACGTGTTGGGTGCTTCTGTGCTTTGCTTTGTTGATTTACATAAAATTTATGTCGATTTACATAAAATAAGCTCTAGCCAAACAGTAAATACCATCTGGGCAGGCCAAGTATTTATCACGTGCTGTTTTCCTGGGGGTTCCTCCTGTCACCGGGATCCTGGCAGTACCAGAGCCACTGTGCCTGCCTTACCTGGAGCACGGTGCCAGCCAGGCACCATCAGCCTGCTGGGAGCCAGCCTGGTGTGTCCCCAGCTCAGCACTGTGCCTGTCACATGGACCACATCTTCTTCCAGCCATCCTGCCACCTCCCCACAGTACCCCCGCCGGGGGCCTGGGGCTGATGTTAAAAGCAGGGGCTGTCAGCAGCGAGGATGGTGGCAGGGCCACCTGCCTCATTGTGCGGTGACATTTACCGCGCAGCCGGGCTGGCGCTCCCGGGGCAGGAGGAGCGGAGGGAGCGCAGCGGGGAGGAGCTGCCTCCCACGGCACTGCCCAGCACCATAACGCCTCTCCCCTCTCTCACAGACCCTCTGCGTGTGACCCTCACACCAAAGAAGCTCAAAACAGGCATCGGCAGCACCGTCATCCTCTCTTGTGCCCTCAGCGGGTCCCCCGAGTACGTCATCCGCTGGTACCGCAACACGGACCTGGTGGCGGTGGATGACTACATCTCCATCCGGGGCATCAGCAACGAGACCCTCCTCATCACGGCCGCCCAGAAGAGCCACTCCGGGGCCTACCAGTGCTTCGCCACCCGCAAGTCCCAGACGGCACAGGACTTCTCCATCATCACGCTGGAGGGTGAGCAGGCTTCCCGGGGTGGGGGCTTCTTCCTCTGCCCCTCTCTGAGGGGATGCTTTGTGCATGGCTGGGGGCAAGGAGACCCACTGGAGTGCGGGTCCTGAGGCTGCTGCCAGCCTGTTCCTGGGCTCTGTGTGCTGTCTGCAGAGGCACAGCATGGCTAGGATGGGGAAGGACCAAATAAGTGTTGACTTGCCATTCCCCAGCCCCTGGGCACCCCATTCACCAGGCAGCCCTCCTCGATCCTACCGAGTGTTTGGACAAGGGATGGGCTCTGCTGAGGGAGCTGTCCCCTCAAGCTGGCATCTGTGTCAGCCACCGCATCCCCTCGCCCCTGTCTGCATCTCCCTGCCACAGGGACACCAGCACAGCCATGCGTGCGTCACCAGCTGGGCTCCTGTCCTGGCTGAACCTGGGGTGGGAGCTCAGTGCCATCCTGCTGGCGGGTGACTGCTGCTGCCTGTGGCTGCCGCTCCCTGACCCCCGTCCCGCTGGGTGCCCCCCAGATGGGACCCCCCGCATCGTCTCCTCCTTCAGCGAGAAGGTGGTCAACCCCGGGGAGCAGTTCTCCCTGATGTGTGCCGCCAAGGGGGCCCCGCCACCGACCGTCACCTGGGCGCTGGACGACGAGCCCATCCCGCGGGACAGCGGGCACCGCTCCAACCAGTACACCATGTCTGATGGCACCACCGTGAGCCACATGAACGTGACCAGCCCGCAGATCAAGGACGGCGGCGTGTACCGGTGCACCGCGCGGAACTCGGTGGGCAGCGCCGAATACCAAGCGCGAATAAACGTAAGAGGTGCCTGTCTACTTTTAAATATCAGAATAGGACTTTAACTGGGCTTTTTGGTTTTGGTTCTGTTCCCCGGCTGATCATTCCTCCTCTCCTTTCCCAGTTCTTCCCGGCCACGTGGGTCTCCCTGGCTACCCCAGCCTCACTCCCTGTGCCCTGCCCCGCTCCTCGCACACCTGCAGAGTTCAGCTTCTCTGATGCTTAAAGCAGGGAGTTTAACAAAGTGGAAAGCAATTCCAGAGGCTTGGAGAGCTGGAGCTTGGCTTTGTATGAGTCAAAGGGCAAGACTGTCCACACTGGGTCCACTTTCACTCTGCCAAGCCCTGCCTTGGGGTCTGCACAGGGTGGGCAGGCACCCCTTGAGGGACCCCAAGCATGGAGAAGGAGGTGGCAGGCCCAGAAGTGTCCCAGGCCCCCTGTGCTCTGCCAGCTGCCCCCATTCCCTACTAGAGCCCCACTTCTTGGCGGCCACCGCGCCTGGTGGCACCAGGATCTCCATGACAAACGATGATGAGGCAGCACGTGAAATCGTGGAAAATGAGCTTTGATTTGTCATGTCTGTATTTTCTTTGTCTGCTAAAAGCCATGGCCGCGTTAATCACTGTGTTATTACGGCTGCAGCGCGTTGCTCCGTGTGTTCCAGGGAGCGCTCTCAGGCACGGGGTATGGTGTAAGCCCCTGCCCATTAATAATCCTCAATTAAAGCTCCCAGGCTTACAGGTGGGAGCGAGACAAGATAAGGGAGCGTTTATTTGTCTGCTGAGAATGAGGGTTGAAGGGCTGTGTTTGTCTGTGTCTCAGGTTTGAAATGGATCTAGTGGCTTTTTGGCTGGGATCCCAGGAGAGTCGGAATTTTGCTGCCGTTTACTGCTGAATTTGGAGGAAGTTCATCCCTCAGCCAGGAGAAGCCAGAGCAGCGTTTTCAATGAGGATGTTCCCTTGCCTCCCTTTTTCCCCTCTCTCAGCTCTTGATGGGCTGTCACTAGATAAGATTCAGATTTCTTTTTCAGTGGCACAGAGCGTGTCCCTCAAAAAGGCCCAAGACATGGTTACAGAGCGAGATGCTAATTCCTTTCTTCCCACTCCTTCTCTTAACGTGTCCTAGAATGAGAAACACCGTCCATCAGCTGATACTGAGGGCCTGTTAAGCTGTTATCCTGCTACACCTTCAGGATGAGGAGTCAAGACAGGGTTAATCTTTAGATTACTATTCGCTATTTTATGCAGCGACTGGGAGAACAATGTAATTATTGATGCATGAAACCTCTCGTTTAAAGGCTCACCTGCAGCATTCTCACAGTCCTCAGGCAGCTCCAAAGCCAGACAGAAACTGGTGGCTGTCTGGCTTTTCAGTCACACGCAGGTTGGCAGTGGGGGGAGCAGAAAGGTGGGGTTCAAGGAGGTGAAGTGTTTTTGCCAGTGGAAGTCAGGTTCCCATAGCAGCTCTTGCTAAGGATATTTGGCACAACGCAGGCAGCTTCCTCCTAGGAGAGGCAGAGAGAGGCTGTAATGGTGGGGGAGCTCTCCCCATCTCTCCCATATCTCTGGTGCTGCCAGAGGAGCCAGGTGGAGGCACCCTGGGCAGCCACAGTGCCCGGTGCAGAAACACGGACACCATCCGACCTCCTGCAATGGGCAGCAGTGCTGTGAGTGGGCTCAGCTCCCCCAGCACTGGGGTGGGATTTGCTTTTCAAGTGTGGCTGTGCCCCAGGAGCACAGGTGAGGGAGTGTAGCTATAGCTGGAGGTTGCAGCTGAGAGCAGCTATCCCCACACGAGCTGAGAGGAGCCCGTGCTGCCTCCTCATCTGAACCAGGCCGGCTCCCAGCTGCCCTGGTCACCTCCTCTGTCTGTGAAGCTCGCTCTGGAATAGCAGCAGATCTGCATGCAAGCAAATGGCCCTTCGGAATTAACCTAGCCTGCCTCTTTCTTCCTCCCGAATATGTAGGTCCCCCGAGCATCCGCGCCATGAAGAACATAACAGCGGTCGCGGGTAGGGACACTTTCATCAACTGCAGGGTCATCGGGTACCCCTATTACTCCATCAAGTGGTACAAGGACTCTCTGCTGCTGCCCGATAACCACCGCCAAGTGGTCTTTGAGAACGGCACCCTGAAGCTGATGGATGTCCAAAAAGGCATGGATGAAGGGGAGTATCTGTGCAGCGTGCTGATCCAGCCCCAGCTCTCCATCAGCCAGAGCGTCCACGTCACCGTCAAAGGTGAGAGGGTGGGGACACTTCCTCTGGATGGCAGGGAGAGCTCATCAGGGTTGCTTTTGGGATCTCCCTGTGGTGGGATGGAGGCAGAGGAGCACCTGCATAGCCAGGTGGTGGCTATGCTCTGTAGTCACCAGGCATGGGAGCTCAGTCCTCAGGAGCTGGCTTGGCTACCTGGTCCTGCCTGCCGCCGGCAGCTGCCCCGAGCCACACTGTATCCATTTCCCCTTACAAGTGATGGAGCAAGGATTTATGGTGTAAACATAACGTATTAAAACATCTAACCTTTGCTTGGATCACCTTCACCGATGTTTTTCTGTGTGTGCTAGCTTTTAAAAAAATAATACTCTCGGTCTTCCGAGCGCACAGAACATCTTAAAAGCTTCTCCAGGCCATCAATTATTCAGCCCCATTGAGGGAGCTATCAGTCCTAATGAATTGAGCCGGATGCATTCCCTCCCAGTGCCTGGCTGAGATTGCTCTGGGAGCGCGGGGTGCTCCCGGATCTCCCATCCTCAGGAGCTGTCGGGTCGCCTCCGCCCATCGCCAGCTCGGTGCTTGCAGTAAATCATTCAGACAAACACGGCGGCACTGGGGACAGAGCTGGCCAATTGTCGTCCTGCCTCTCACCCAGCGGGGGATTCGTGCACTGGATTTACTCTGATCCCCCTCCCTCCCCTCGCAGCCACCATTTTCTTATTAGGAATCAGGTTAGCGAGAGAGCATCAAGCTGATTAGAGATGCTACCACTTGATTAGCTAATGCTCTTCTCCCAGGCTTCCAAAGGGGAGAGGAGGCTGTGGATAACCTGTCGAAGGGCAGAGCAGGGAGGGCTTCATGCCTCTGAGGCCTGCAGGGCTTGGCCAGCCCTGCTTTCCTCACCTCACATAAATCCCTGTCCATGTGGAGCCCCAGGGCTTGGAAGGAGGCCAGAGATGTTGGTCTTGTCTTGGGACAGCTGGGACAAGCAGGGCTAATGTGGGGAGATCATTTCAGGGTGTTTGTGAGCAGTTGAATAATGGGATTCGCTGGGAGGTGCTCTCAGAGGGTGCAGGATGCTGTAGTTCAGCTGAGGATTTGTGAATCCTGGGAAGCAACTGCTACTGAGCCCTTCCCAGTGTGGATTTACTGCCTCGATTGGTGGCCGGTGATGGGATAAGGAAGGTGAGCAGGCTGGAGCATGGTGCAGCACAGGCCAGACATCTTCATTTCACTGCTGGAGATTTACACCCAGCCCCACTGGCTGAATTCCTCATTTCCTCTGGCCCTTGGATAAAAGGCCTGTGGAAAAGAATAGCAAAGGATCTAGAAGAGAGTCAGAGAGTGAATAAACATAACTGTGTAGCACAAGGAGCGCGGGGTGGCGTGGAGCACCATAAAGATTTTACAGCCCCAAGTGCCTGGTGACCACATGAAATTCCACCAGTGAGTTATGCAGGTCCTTCCGATCTCGCAGCAGTAAAAGCTTTACAATTCCCTCCGGCACTGCTCCCCCCAGGAACAGGGATGTGCAGGCAGCCCCAGCCCTGTTCATGAGGCCTCATCCTCATCTCATGCTGAGGGAAACTCCTGCCTGGGTGTAGCTGCTGCTGCTTAGCCAGGGAACCCCAGGATCCCAGTTTCAATGCTCCTCTCTCCACAGAGCTTTGCTGATCAGGGCTGCTGCTGGGGCCTCTTCCCTGCACTTCCCCAGCAGCACAATCCAAAATCCAGCCTCCTCCAAGGTGCCCTGACAGCTCCTTATTCCTGCAGACATCTTTGAAGGTTTTAATTAATCCCATGTGGGCTGGTGCTGTCCTGGGGCTCCCACACAGCTCTGCTCGGGTGGCTGCAGCGTTCTGAGGAGCGTGGGGCTGACACAGTGCCAGGGCACTCTGGGGTGATGCTTCACCCCACGGGAAGGCAGAGGCTGCTCGCAGGGTCACCTCTGGATTGGAGCTGCTGGGATGGGCTCTGCAGAGCAGGGCGCTCCAGGCTGCGGCCAAGCGAGAGCCTGGAAGCTCTGGAGAAAGGAGAATCACAGTGGGAAGCGATCTGGGAAGGAAAGGGGAGTTGTGAGCTCTGTTTGTGGGAAGCTGGAGCAGGGAGAGCGGCCAGAGGGGCGTGTTTGGAGAGGCGGGGATCCACAAGCCCATCCCCACTCTGCAATAGACTGCAGTGCATTCCCAATTAATTATTCATTAATTATGGAAAACAGGCAGGCTGGCTCCATGGCTCTGGCAGCTCGAGCCACGTTGCTGTTGTGGGCAGAGGGACAGGCCAGCCCTGTCTGTACCTGCCTGCCTGGTGTCCCACCTGGGGGACAGTGACAGGTTCTGCTTGCCATGCTCTTGACCAGGCAGCAGTGCCAAGACCTGAGTGACAAGATGGGCACAGGGTGGAGGTGGGAGCCCAGGGAAGTGCGTGGGGGTAGAGGGAACTGCCCCTGTGCCTGCACGAGAGGGCAGCTCCCTGCTGCCAAAGGGACAATTGGCAGGCTGCTAATTTAATTATGGAGACTGCAGAACGAGGATCTCATCTACCAGGTGCTGAGCCTTGTTAAGCTAATTGTCTCCCTCTCTCTGCTTTCTTCCCCCTCCCACATTGCCAGAGATGCTGCAGTTGCCTAATTAAGTTATCAGAAAGATAATGGCTGGTTCTGAATCCAGCGCCTTTAAGAAAAGCATCCATCTAATAATGGCTTTTCTGGGAGCAGATAAATGCTGAGGTGGAATTTTGGGTGGCACGTGCTTGGGGTGGCTGGGGCTTTCCCCAGTGCAGGGTCAGCGTTTCTCCATCCCACTCTCAGCAGGGTGGCCCTGCCAGGTGGGAGAAGTCTTCCTGCTGTTCTCTGCTTGATGGCACCTCCTGCTGTCCCCTGGCCTTGCTCCTGGTGGAATCAAAAGCCTGCCTTAGTCTCTGGGTTGCTTCTCCTCCTGGGACTGCATCTTCCCCAAGCCCCACTGCAGCCCATCCTCACTAAAGGAAAGCTTTCCTGGGATGGGCTCTCCAACATTCTCTGCCTCTCCCCTCGACAGTCCCTCCACTGATCCAGCCCTTCGAGTTCCCGCCAGCCTCCATCGGACAGCTCCTCTACATCCCCTGCGTGGTGTCCTCCGGGGACATGCCCATCCACATCACCTGGAGGAAGGACGGGCACGTCATCCTCTCCGGCTCTGGGGTCACCATCGAGAGCAAGGAGTTCATGAGCTCCCTGCAGATCTCCAGTGTTTCCCTCAAGCACAACGGGAACTACACCTGCATCGCCAGCAACGACGCTGCCACCGTCAGCCGCGAGCGGCAGCTCATCGTGCGGGGTGAGCCCTACATCCCACCCAGTCCCTGAGGGAGGGAGAGCAGCACAGCAGGGAGCAGAGGGAATTTGGGAGGGTGAGGAGCAAGGCTGAGCCACAGCACCCCCATGCCCACAGGCAGTGGGGAGTTGTAGGGATCTGATGGGGATTTTCCTGCAGTGACCGTCCTTTCTCCCAAACTCCGCAGTGCCTCCTCGTTTTGTGGTCCAACCCAACAACCAAGATGGCATTTATGGAAAAGCTGGGGTGCTGAACTGCTCTGTTGATGGGTACCCCCCTCCAAAAGTCATGTGGAAGCACGCTAAAGGTACGGATGGGTCACAGCAATGTTTGGGCATGTCAGGGCAGACTGGGGAGAGTCCCTTGGGCACGGCCACCCCAGCTCCGAGCCTCCTGAGAGCTGCTCTGCCTCAGCTGAACTCTGTGTCTCTGTGTCCCCTCCTAGGAAGTGGCAACCCCCAGCAGTACCACCCCATCCCCCTGACGGGCCGCATCCAGATTCTGCCCAACAGCTCCCTGCTCATCCGCCACGTGCTGGAGGAGGACATCGGCTACTACCTCTGCCAGGCCAGCAACGGCGTGGGCACGGACATCAGCAAGTCCATGTTCCTCACCGTCAAGAGTAGGTACCCAGGGCTGTGCCACGGGGCATCCTCACGGGGACAGGGACCTGCTCCTGGCATGGCCACAGCAGTGACCCAGGGAGCAGAGCTGGGCACGGTGAGGGTGGCTGTGGGACATGGGGTCACCAGCAGGGCCTGGTCTAGTGCAGTTCCCTTTCTGTTCTGAGGGTTCCAACCTCACCAGCCATGCTCCAGCCTCGGCCCCGCGATCAATGCAGGGCACGGGAGGGCATCGATTCCTCCCCTCCAGGGACCCGCTTCCCTTTTGCTATTAAACACACTTTGTCTTTAATAAAACCAGGCAATCAATCTACATCATCCAGGAGGAAAGGAAATAGCTGGGCTGCTTTGACAGGGATGGGCTGGGAAGTGTTGTTAGACACCGTGTTTGAACTGTGTGTGTTATTGGATTGCTCTCCCGTTGCTATCAGCAGAATGTATAATTGCCAGCTCCGTGTTAGTTATTGGGCTCGTTGCTGCTGGGAGCATTCAAACCTCCAAAAGGAGGTGGTGGAGGGGGTCCAGAGCAATCACCCTCATTCCTGGTGTCTCCAGGAAGGGCTGGGGTCAGGACTGGGCTCAGAAGGACTAAATCTTGCCTTGACCATGCTGGGAATAAAGCAGTGAGCACGCTGTGCCAGAGGGGATGGAGGCTGCTGGTGAAGCTGTGGGAGCCACCATCCCCTGGTTGTCCACCCAGGATGCTGTGGGCAGAGGGGACGTGCAGCTTTCTTTGGTCACCACCATGCCCTGTCCTCTCTTCCCCAGTCTGGTGCTTTCTTCCCTGACACCAGCAGCTGTTTCTCTCAGGGGATACTCCCCTCCCCACCCAGCCTCTGCCTTCCCAGGTTCCTGTTCCCCTCCCTGTCAGCTGTTTAATTTATCCCTCCAACTGATGAATCAAACCCAGCAACTTCAAACAAGGCACTTCAATGAGGTGCAGGTACAAAGTCGAGGCGATTAATCCCGAGTGAGCACACGAAGTCTGGGAGCCCGAACTGGTGCCGTGTCCCTGCTATCTCCTGTAATTGCATCCCAGGACAGGTTGCTTGCTGACTTGAATAGCACATAACCTTATTATGCGAGTGCTTTTGCATCTCCTGGAGCCCTCGGAGCCCTCACTGCCTTTGAAAAGGTTTGGATGAATAGGTAGACGAAGCGCCACAGCCAATTAAGCATTAGATGGGCTCTTTGTTTTGTTTCATTTTGGGGTTTTTGTTTGTTTAGTGAAATGTCAGCCCAATTAAAGGGAGATCAGCGCTGGCTTTCCCTGAAAGTCAGGCCACTGCGGACTGAGTTAAATGAGAGTTAATCAGAGCCCAAACAAGGCATGCTGGCGGTCAGTAGGGGAGAGGGCAGTGCCACAGCCAGCGGGTGTCACACATCCCCTGCCCTGTACCACAGCAAGGCCCCAGGGGTGAGCTGGGACAGCCAGGCAACACACTGGGCAGTGTGTGCCTGAGCTCCCTGGGCTTGGCAGAGCCAGGAGCAGCTGGGTGATGCTTTTGTCACAGGGTGGTGGGTGGGGAAAGCCACCAGATTTGCTTGGGGAATGTCGCCCATGGGGTTGAGGCTTTCCTGTCCCTGGGTGCCACAGCCCCTGGGCTCCCACAGCATGGCAGCCTGTCCTTCCCTGCCTTGGGAAGGAACTCACCCAGCAGGGAGTGGAAGGTGGGGAGTGCTGGAGTATCTGAGCGTGTGCCCGAGGGGACAGCAGGCTGGGCTGGGCGCAGGTGAGGGGCCCAGCAGCGCGTGAGAAATGCCATTTAGCACATGGCTGCACACCTGCCCGGGTGTTGGGAGCGTGTGGGATGGGGACAGTGACGTCCCCAGGGGTCCTGCCGGCTGTGCCGGAGCGGCAGCACCCTGGGCACTGGGGAGGGGGCTCCTCTGCCTGCTCCGTGCCAGCACCTCGATGCCAGGGGTCCAGCCAGGGGGCAGGTAGAGGGGTGTCTGTCCGTGGTCATGGCACAGCCCTCTTTGGAAGTTCGCTGCCACACAGCACGAGCATAACTGATTGCTTCCATGCAATTTGAATTAATCTCATGCTTCAGGTGAAACTCAGCTAATCAGTGTAGAAAGGAAGCTGAGATGGGTGCAATCAAATTAACATCACAGAGCCAGCTCCAAACAAGAAAGAGGGGGGCGAGGGAGGCAGGCACAGCCCTTGTCACCCTTGTCACTGTTCTCATTCAGCTGTCACCAGCGCTCTGCCGAGCGGCTCGTGCCCCAGCCGGGTGTGGGACGGCAGTGTGCTGGTGGCTGTCGGCTTCCTTTGTTCCCAGGCTTATCTCTGCCCAGCCAGCGGGACCAGCCTCTGGTTGTGCCCTTGTTAACAAGGCCGTGGGCACTGGGAGAGGCTGGGTGAGTGGGCTGGGCCCTGGTGGGTGCAGAATGGAGGGCACAGGAGGTGTTGGAGGTGAGCTCTCCTCAAAGGAAGCCTGTCTGCCCAGAGTGCTGCATGAGCTGTGGCTGATGCCACGTTATTGATGCCCCTGCACCCAGGAAGGGATCATAGGCTGGTTAGGAGCAGCCCCCAGCCACCCTGCAGCCAGTCCCAAGCAATGTGGTCCCTCTGCAAGCTGCAGAGCTGCTCCAGGGCAGGTGTTAGGCACCAATGCCCCAATCTGTGCTATCCTCACAGCTGCTTGGGGTTTTCTTGGGGTTTGTTGTGCTCTTTTCCTGCTCTGGACTACGTGCAGCTCCCGTGGGACCCTGGCAATTGAGAGAAGTTGATATGTTTACATCCAAGGAGCTGCTTTTAATCAAACATCAATAAGTGCACTTCAGTGAAGCAGAGCCTGAAACTGAGCTCCTCTCCCGGGGCCTCTGCTGGCTGGGAAGGGGCCGGTGTAGCCCAGGCTGCTGCAGCCCTGAGGGGCTGTCCTGCCCCTTCGGTCCCACACCCTCTGCTGCTGCACTACCCTCCAGCCTGGGCTGATGAGGGCTGAGTGCAGGCCCCACATCCCCAGTGTCCCTGTTTGCCACATGGCAGGGTGGCCTCTCAGTGGTTTTCCATGGCAGGAGCAGGGGACAGTGGGCAGCCTGCCATCGTGCCAGGACTGGGTACTGAGCCCCTGATCCAGCTGTGTGTGCCCTTGTGCTGTGCTGTGCATCAGCCCTGCTCTGGGGCAAGTGCAGGAGCCCCTGACTGTCCCTGTGCTCTGTCCTCACCCCGATGGGACATGGGGCTGGGACAGTCTTTCCCAGGCCTGCCTCTGTTCTGGTATGTCCCTGACCTGGGGCTGAGGCAGGCAGAGTTGTCAGAGCACTGGAGATGGGACAAGGCAGAGTTTGGAGAAGTCTTGGGCTGCTTCTTGAAACCCTTGCTGCTCTGGGCTGCGCTGCCACAACACCCCTGCTCTTTGCCATCCCCTGCCAGCTCAGGGATGCCATGCTCCCCTTGGGGCAGGATTGTCACACAGGCACCAGGCTGGGCACTGCACTGTCCTGCACCCCACAAACTCCAGCAGCTCAGGAGGAAAGGTTTCCTTCGCTGTTAATTGAATTACATTGCCACGGAAAGCCAAGGAGTCGTAGCTCATTAGAGCCTCTTGTGTCCCATTAGAACAGTGTGTGTTGCCTTTGCGGATTGTCATTATCATACATTACTGCAGGACTCAGCACTGCTGTTTGTTTATGCATTACATTTTTTTCTGCTTACCCAGCCTGCCCTCGGTCCCCTAGCCCGTTCCTCCTGTGTGGTGCCTGCCACAGCCAGCACTGCATGGCATTGGGGTGGCACAAAGAGCTTGGCTCTTGGAGCAGGGAAGAGCCAGGCCAGGAATCAGTACAGCATCCTCACAGCACTGATCACCCATCCCCATCTGTGCTGCACCCACTGCTCGAGCACCTCTGGTTCTGCACCCCAGCCAGGTGGTGACCACAGCACAGGGTGTCCCCGCTGGCCCCATTTGTATTTTGGGGTGGCTATGAAAAAAAAAAAATCATCTCTGGCATCTGCAATGCAAAGGCGGCCTTGCTGATGGGAAATCACACTCTGTATTCTGCCCAGGTTTATACGAGTGAATTATGCAAATCCGTGATGGAAAACATTCTTCCTCTCATCCTCGGGAGTGTAAAACCTTAGTCAATAATTCATACCCGCACGTCTCAGACTGGAGGCTTTCTCTTCATTATAGTGTGCACTTGGTTATTTGTCTTTCACGTTTTATTGTCTACCCCGGTGTAATGCTATGCATTATAAAATTTATCTGCTTCATTATTTTATGATCCTGAGCTGTATAATGCAGCGAGACGGTTCCGCTTCGGGCTGCGGGGCCACTCGGTGAGAGCCGCATGCGCCGTGTCCTCGGTGGGTCCGTGGGCTCTGCAGGGCCCGGCAGCCACAGGTGGCACCTGCCTGTCCCCCCCTGGGCACACAGGTGACACTTTGCCTCCCCGCAGTCCCAGCCATGATCACCTCCCACCCCAACACCACCATCGCCATCAAGGGCCAGACCAAGGAGCTGAACTGCACGGCGCGGGGCGAGCGGCCCATCATCATCCGCTGGGAGAAGGGGGACACCGTCATCGACCCCGACCGCAACATGCGCTACGCCATCACCACCAAGGACAACGGCGACGAGGTCATCTCCACCCTCAAGGTGAGGGCTGCGGGTCCTGCACCTGCCTGGGCTGCTGGGGGTCTCGCTGGGTGTTGGAGAGGAGAAGGGAAGGTGCAGGGAGGGTGTGGTGGTCCCCAGTAGGTGTCACAGAGCCTGGCACAGTGCTGAGTGGCAAAGCTGACACAGAGGGGTGGGGTGTTAGGAGTGCCATGGGAGGGACAGCAGCTCCAGTGAGTGGCACTGTGGTGGGAGCAGGCAGGGATGGCAGGAGAAGGCAGGGCACAGTGCTGGGGTAGCTCAGTCTGAATTGGCTCCTCTCCCTGGAACACTGGCAGCTGAAACCAGCCGACCGTGGGGACTCCGTCTTCTTCTCCTGTCACGCCATCAACTCCTATGGCGAGGACAGAGGCTTGATCCAGCTCACTGTCCAAGGTACTCCATCCCCCCTATGTGAGCCCTGCTGTGCAAAGCCTTGCTGAGAGGGTCCCCCTGCTCCTGGGGACCTCCTCTGCCTGTGTCCCTAACCTGCCTGCGTGTCCCCAAGAGCCCCCTGACCCGCCGGAGCTGGAGATCCGTGAGGTGAAAGCCCGGAGCATGAATTTGCGATGGACGCAGCGGTTCGATGGCAACAGCATCATCACCGGCTTCGATATCGAGTACAAGAACAAGTCAGGTAGGTGACAGTGATGTCCCCTCCCCACGCCACAGTGGGGCTGGGGCCTGGCCTGCACAGGCAGGTGTGGGACTGCCCCACCGATGCCTCCAAGGGAATATTCTGCATCCCGGTTCCTTTGATGAAGAAAGGAGAGAGCGGCATTAATGAAATATGGTAATTTCTGTTGGATGGGAGCATTTGAAAGGGAATATTAAAAGAGACAATATTTGCAAAAAAGTTGAACCCCAACTCACAACAGCAAGAGAGGGAAGCAGCATCTCTCCAGGGGTACAAAAGCTGGAGGTGACTGGGGACCTCACCTGCCTGAGCGTGGCCCCCCCAGCACTGCAGACCCTGGACAGGATTCAGGCTCTGACCCTTCTGCCTCGCTCCGCTGCTCTTCCAGATTCCTGGGATTTTAAGCAGTCTACACGCAACATCTCCCCGACCATCAACCAGGCGAACATCGTGGACCTGCACCCCGCCTCCGTGTACAGCATCCGCATGTACTCCTTCAACAAGATCGGCCGCAGCGAGCCCAGCAAGGAGCTCACCATCAGCACCGAGGAAGCAGGTGCCTCCCTGGGCTCCTGGCATGGGTGATGGGGATGGCAGGCAGGGGGAACACGGGGGCTGCAGCCTGGGGGGAAGCTGGCTGAGGTACAGCTCTCCTAAAGCCAGGGGTTTTCCTGGAGGAGCTCCTGAACCTTCTCAATGTGCTCTTTTGTGTTTGTCTCTCTCAGCTCCCGATGGTCCTCCGATGGATGTCACCTTGCAGCCGATCACGTCCCAGAGCATCCAGGTCACCTGGAAGGTGAGTGAGGCTGGGATGGTGTGTGGGCTTTTTTTGGCTATGGGGGCTTGGCTAAATGCTGTCCCAGCTTGTCCTGAGACCCAGCATGTAATCAAGGTTACAAGAATCAGGAAGAATTCCCCTGGAAAAAGGAAAACCTGCAGGCTGGGCAAGCAGCTCACCTTATTGCTCAGGGCTCTTATCAATCATGTTTTACAACAAGCTCATTATCTCATAGGGTGTCCGTGGGGGACCATGGGGCAGAGAGGATAAATATGTAAAAACTCAGGTTGGGTTGCAAAGTGTTTGAGCAGAGATCAATAAAACTTAGAATCGGATTTATTTTTCCAAAGCTGCCTAATGAAAAATAAAATTGATTATAAAGTTAGGACTTGGGAATGAACTGCTAAGTCAATAAATTTAGGGTTCCAGCTTCTCCCCCCACCTCCCCTTAAGCACTGAAAAACAGATTAATGAAAAGTAAGATTCACTTGAAAGATAAGTCACTTCATTTTAGGAGTATTTCAGCAAGATGGATCGCCCTGGCATTGTAACATAAATTTGCAATCAACCCTATTGATTTGTTAATGCTTCAGAGAAATATTGTTAAGATTGATCTCAATCTGGCCTCTCAGGCTGCCAGACTTGGGATTTCTCCTGCTCCAGCTGGGGACTGGTGCTGTCCAGGCAGCACTTTCCTCTCTGGTGGCTCTGAGGACCCGCTGGACCTTTTTTGTCACTATTTTGCCACTCAGTGAAAAGTGGGGAGGGAAAACACCTTCAAAGCCTTGAGAAAACCCCATAGGGAGATGTGGTTGGGACATATAGCCCTGTGAGCCTCCCACCCCTGTGACACTGCTCTGTCCCACCCTCATTGTCCCTCAGGCCCCGAAGAAGGAGCTGCAGAACGGGGTGATCCGTGGCTACCAGATTGGCTACCGGGAGAACAGCCCAGGCAGCAACGGGCAGTACAGCATCGTGGAGATGAAGGCCACGGGGGACAGCGAGGTCTACACGCTGGACAACCTCAAGAAGTTTGCTCAGTACGGGGTGGTGGTGCAGGCGTTCAACCGCGCGGGCACGGGGCCCTCGTCCAGCGAGATCAACGCCACCACGCTGGAGGATGGTAAGGATGGCCCAGTCACCAAACCGGGTCCAGGTCCCACCCAGGGGACCCTCACTTGATGCCCATCCCGTCACATAGGTGTGGGGTGGTGGCTGTGTGTGCCCTCATCCCTGGGAAGGAACTGGGAGCACAGGGCTATCAGGACACCTGTGGCACTGGGTTTGTGGCACAGCCAAAGGGTGCAAGTTGGATTTTGGCACTGCTGAAGTGCCAGGCAGGTTTCCATCTGGGACACAGTCACTGATGGCCTCGGTCGTTTTAAAAAACAATGAGGAAAAAGTTTTGCAGCGCGTTTGCTCAGCAGTTTTTCATACTTAATTAAGGCTCTCGTTAGCCTGTCAAACCGCGATCGTTTCCTGGCTGCATTAGCACTCCTCCCGGGGTATTCAAGGGCCCCTGTTTTAGCAATAGTGTCTTTTCCATAATTATATTACCTTCATTTTGTTCAAACGGACTATCTGTATTAGTTTATTATACTCTGTCCCTAATTACATGGTGCTTATATTTTTGCACCTAAGTAATATGAAACAATAATCATTTTCAAAGAGGATCGTTACGGTGATGTATTATCATTTAAATGCTCATAAAAATTAGAGTTACCTCTTGCGGGGCAATGGGATCTAATTACCTCGCATCCAGTCAGCTCTCCCACTCTCCCCTCGCTGGGAAGCATCCTCCCTGTCACCACCAGCACAGGGTTCACATCCACCTCCTTCCAGGAGAAGGAAAACTGCATGTTGGAGGCAGAGCGCTGCTGGGCAGGACGGGCTGAGGGCTTCCAGCAGCACAGCAGGGTCCGTGTGGGTGCCCTCAGGGTGGCTGTGTGGGACACAGCTCCTTCTGCCTGACATCTCCAGCCTCCTGCTGATTGTCCTCCTCATCCCTCCCCTCCCCAGTTCCCAGCCAGCCTCCCGAAAACGTGCGAGCCATCTCCATCACCTCGGACGTGGCCGTGATCTCCTGGTCGGAGCCCCCCCGCAGCACCCTCAACGGGGTGCTCAAGGGGTACCGGGTCATCTTCTGGTCCCTCTACATGGACGGAGGTGAGCACACGTGGGGAGCGGGTGACACGGGGGACCTAGGGGGCACAGGGGCTGATAGGCCCTGTCTCCTGCAGAGTGGGGCGAGATGCAGAACATCACAACCACGCGGGAGCGAGTGGAGCTGAGGGGCATGGAGAAATTCACCAACTACAGCGTGCAGGTGCTGGCCTACACCCAGGCGGGTGACGGCGTCCGCAGCAGCGTGCTCTACATCCAGACCAAGGAGGACAGTAAGTGGCTCTGCCACCCGCTCGTGCCCAGGGGCTGGAGCGGCTGCCGGGGCACAGGGGAAACCCCCCGTGTGCAGCCATGGGCAGGGCATTTCCCTTTCCCTTTTTTCCCTTTTCCTTAAGTGCGGATATTTAAATATTTACACCCCGCCTGCCCTACTTTAATGCCATTAGCTCGCTAGCAGAGCATCCCTGGGCCTGTGTCCTAGGAAGCGCCAGATGCTGGGAGGGAGGCGCAGCTGGGCAGGGCACGGCTGACAGATTAAGGAGATGGCCATTAAAAGCCAATCATGATTTCTAAAGCAGAGCCTGGGCTGCAATTAACCCTCCTGCCTCTGGCTCACACGGGGACCGGAGCCACCCGTGGAGAGGTGTCCTGCAGGCAGACCTGTCCCTGCCTGTGTGTGCCACCACCATTGCAGCTGCTTCCCCGGGTGTGGTTGGCATGCCAGCCCCACAGCAGGGTGCTGTCACATCTCCCAGCTGGGCAGAGACCTTGGAGACCTCCTGGCACCAGCTCTGCCATGCTCTCCCTCCTCAGTTCCAGGTCCCCCAGCTGGGATCAAGGCTGTGCCATCCTCTGCCAGCAGCGTGGTGGTGTCCTGGCTGCCACCAGCCAAGCCCAACGGCATCATTCGGAAGTACACCATCTTCTGCTCCAGCCCCGGCTCGGGGCAGCCGGTACGTGATGGGAACGGGGCTGGGAATCACCACAGCGTGCCAGGGAGTGCTGAGCTGGCCAAGCAGCAGCGGGAGGGAGAGCTGATGCCAGGCAGCAGCCGCAGCAAAGACCTCTTGGGGTGCACTGCGGAATTGTCCAAGGGCATCCATGGGCACTGTGCACCAGGGAATGGTCCCATCGTCTCTCTGTTCCCATCCTCTGGCATCTGCCCTGCTCGGCGCTTGCTCCAGAGGGGAAAGCATGCCAGCAGCTGACCGAAAATGAAATAGAAATCCAACCTGGCCCCATCCCTCCTTGGTGAGGGAGAGGTTGATGGGAGGTCTGCAGACTAGTGC
The DNA here is from genome assembly GCA_013400575.1 of Peucedramus taeniatus. NCBI lineage: Eukaryota > Metazoa > Chordata > Aves > Passeriformes > Fringillidae > Peucedramus > Peucedramus taeniatus. Next base: position 7,598 of record WBNO01008097.1, on the reverse strand, counting down.
TTATCAAAAGCTCCTTCTCAAACTCATTTCACTATCTGAGCCTCTGGTTTCCAGGGCAACATAATCTTTTCATCAAAGCAACTGGTAAAACCGCTGGGATCCGATATTGTTTTCTTGGCATCTTGTCAAAACTGTCATTTGGGTAAAAAAAAAATTATGTATACTATACAATATTCATATAGGTGTGTCTGCTTTGGGGTACACTCACATCCGTGTCCCTGCAAGGGCACACGTGTGCTGACAGTGAGCACAGGGGCACCTGCCAAGTCATGTTTTAATAGACCCATCCTGTGCCAGGGGAGTCGTGGAGCCCATCCCTGCCCAGAGCTGGCATGGTGGCATAGCTGGGTGCTGTGCCAGGCAGTCCTTCCCCTCGTGGCCTTCTTGGGGCAGGGTGACTTTGTCCCCGCTGTGATGGGGACTGGCCCCGGTGCTTGCACACAGCCAGCCCTGTCCGCAGGGCCCCCACAGGGCTGGGGCAGGCGCTGTGGGTGATGCAGTGACCCCACGTGGGTTCTGGGGACCCCTTGGCCTCTTGCTGTGACCGCAGAGGGTTTGGGCCATCCCGGCCGGGGTTGCCTCCAGGCTGGCCCTGCTGCAGCTCAGCAGTGCCAGGGCTGCATCCTTTCCCAGGAACAAGGATGCCGGCGCAGCCATCTGCTCCTGGGCTCCAGCCCGGCTCCCTGGAGGAATCACGACACCAGCCGGCTCTGCCTGGCATTGAGGGATGTGAGCGGAGCCGAGCCGCTGCTGCCCGGGATAAACCCTGAGCGCCGCCAGGGGCCGTGGGGTCTGCGCTGAGGGCGATGGGCTGAGCGTCTCACAGAAGCGTCACCTTCTCCCCTGTCCTCCTCCGCAGGCTCCCAGCGAGTACGAGACCAGCCCGGACCAGCTCTTCTACCGCATCGCCCACCTGAACCGGGGGCAGCAGTACCTGCTCTGGGTGGCCGCCGTCACCTCTGCCGGCCGCGGCAACATCAGCGAGAAGGTCACCATCGAGCCTGCAGGCAAAGGTACGGGGGGCTGCCAGCCTGGGGGACACCTCTGCTGCTGTGCCCTGCCCCATGGCCTACAGGAAGCGACGGCTGGGTGACCCCAGGGCAGAGGAGGGGCAGCACTGGGGTACCAGATCTCCTGACACCTCGCGGGGTCTGTGCACGGAGCCTGCCCCCCAGGCTGACCTCCTCCTTGCCCCCAAGCCCCCGCCAAGATCATCTCCTTCGGAGGCACCGTCACCACGCCGTGGATGAAGGACGTGAGGCTGCCGTGCAACTCCGTTGGGGAGCCGGTCCCAGCCATCAAGTGGACCAAGGACAGGTATGGAGGTGGCTGCCAGCCGTGCTGGGCGCTGTTGTCAGCCCTGGTTGTCACACAGAGCTGATGTGCCCCCTCTCCTCCCGGCAGCGAGGACTCTGCCATCCCGGTGACAGTGGACGGCCACCGCCTGATCCAGGCCAACGGGACGCTGGTGCTGCGCTCGGTGAAGGCCGAGGACTCTGGCTACTACACCTGCACTGCCACCAACACCTGGGGCTTTGACACCATCATCATCAACCTGCTGGTGCAAGGTGAGGGCTCCACCTCCATGCTTGCCCTGCATGGACACAATCCATCCCCACTGCCCAGTGCCCGGGGTCTGTCCTGCACCAGGGGGCTTGTGTTGGCCCAGAGATGGGTACAAGGTCTCCTTGCCACTTCTGGGGGTCACAGTTTGGGGCACTCTGCATGTGTGAGGTGCTCATGGGCTTTCCCTCTTCCCTAGTGCCCCCAGACCAGCCCCGCCTGACCGTCTCCAAGACCTCAGCATCGTCCATCACGCTGGCCTGGATCCCTGGGGACAATGGGGGCAGCTCCATCCGAGGTAGGGCTGCTGTGAGTGATGGGGCTGGTGCCAGCAGCTCATCCCAGAACCATGACTGGTTCCATTCTCATGGAGCATATTTGCAGGCACACTGTGCCATGTTATTGTATCTGCACCTCAGTTTCCCCCTCTCCAAAATGCGTCAGAAATGCTTCAGAGTAAGGTTGATGCCTCAGCTCTTAGCAGGAGCTGCCAGCCCTGATGAGGGGTTTGTCAGGTGTTCTGGACAAGCTGCAGGGACTGATGTAGCTAATGAAGGGCACATCACTGGGTGCTAAGGTGGTGGTGACCAGGGCCAGCCCCAGTGCTGCTCTGTGTCTCCTGGCATTGGTGCCGCTCTGAACCCACCAGAGCAGGAGTTGTCCCACATCCCTGACAGGCTGGGGGCTTTGGGAGGGCTCCAGGAGCATCCCAGCTTTCCCAAGTCTCCTTTCTGCTCTGATTCATCTCATGAATTATAGGTTGAAACAGCTGCGTGCAGAGGGGGGAGCGGGGAGCGAGGAAGGAGACCTCGCTTACAATTAATTAAAAGCATGAAAGTAATTACAAGCAAATCTCCCCAGCCAGCAGCCTTTCACTCCAGCGGACTCTGTTGATAAATTTGGTTATAATTGGATTAGAAATATTAAAAACACACCGCATGTACAAAATAAATAAATAAGCAGTGGCAGGCACCAGGGCGGGTGGTGTGGGGGTGTCAGGGCTGGTGTTGATACTGCTGGGAATCACATGCCCATGGCTTTGGGAAGCTCCTGGTGTCACCATCCACAGGGAATCCTTGGCTGTGGGAAGGTGTGAGAAGTGTCCCCACTGCTCTGCCCAAGCTGGAGCTGGGTGTTCACAGATCTCCTTCATGTGAACCCTCTGGCATTGCCGCGGTGGTACCTGGGTGGTGCTGGTGGTACTGGCGGTGCTGGCACCAGGGCCATCCTGCCAGCTCTGCCTTGTGCAGCTCATTATGCACACAGCAAGGCAGGAAGCCTACTCTTCCCTGCTATTTTTATTCGAGAATTGGCAAATTTCCTGCAAAAATAGCCAAACCTATCAGTGCACCAGGAAAGTTTGGTCGGCACAGCGGGGGCAGCAGGGATGTGCTGTCCCGGGATGCCACAATGCCCTTGGGGCTGTCCCTGTGTCCCTGTGCTCTCCTGGGACGCCCAGACCAGTGGTCTCCAGGTGCCTTGTTGATGGCAACGTAACAGGTTTGCTCATCTAGGACACAGTGTGCTTCCTAATACTCTTCATCACGGGAGAGGAGGCGGTCTGCAATGACAGAAGCAACTTCCCTGCAGCCTCCCGAGGGAGCTGCTTAATTCCGGCTTTCCCTTTATAGCCTCGCACCAGTCAATCACAGCGTGCACTCCCGTGTGGAAATGAGCAGTGGGGCCATCCTGGGTGTGCTGGGGGCAGGCAAGGTGTGACCAGGGGCGCTGGCAGAGCTCTCAGGAGGTTCTGGGCATGCCCACGCTCCTCTTGTCCATGCCTGGCTCTGTGTGGTGGACAGAGCAGGCAGGTTCCACCACCGCGCAGAATAGTGCAGGAATTGATGTGTGATGGATGCCCTGGCACTGCAAGGCTGTGCTGGATGTGGACACAGGCATCGTGCAGCCATAACCCCCTCCCCTCACCCATGTGCCCAGAGGTGATCCCCTCCTTGCTCCCACAGGCTTTGTGCTCCAGTACTCGGTGGACAACAGCGAGGAGTGGAAGGACGTGTTCATCAGCTCCTCCGAGCGCTCCTTCAAGCTGGAGAGCCTCAAGTGTGGCACCTGGTACAAGGTGAAGCTGGCGGCCAAGAACAGCGTCGGCGCCGGCCGCATCAGCGAGATCATCGAGGCCAAGACCCACGGCAGAGGTGAGCCTGGCCTGTGGTGGCCCTGCCCCGCCAGAGGCCACGGGGGTCCCCTCCCCACCCTCCTGACAGCTCCTCTCCTGCAGAGCCCTCCTTCAGCAAGGACCAGCACCTCTTCACCCACATCAACTCCACGCACGCCAGGCTGAACCTGCAGGGCTGGAGCAGTGGGGGCTGCCCCATCACCGCCATCGTCCTGGAGTACCGGCCCAAGGGCAACTGGGTGTGGCAGAGCCTGCGCACCAACAGCTCCAGCGAGGTGTTCTTGACCGAGCTGCGCGAGGCCACCTGGTACGAGCTGCGCATGAAGGCCTGCAACAGCGCCGGCTGCGGCAACGAGACCACGCAGTTCGCCACGCTGGACTACGATGGCAGTGAGTGGGGACACGGGCTGGGGGAAGTGCCACCAGACTGGAGGGGTCCCGGCCTGCTGAGTGCCCACCCGCCTGTGCTCTGCCCTAGGCACCATCCCCCCGATCAAGTCTGCGCAAGGGGAGGGTGATGATGTGAAGAAGCTCTTCACCATCGCCTGCCCCGTGATCCTGGCCACGCTGGGAGTGGCCCTGCTCTTCATCATCCGCAAGAAGAGGAAGGAGAAGCGGCTGAAGAGGCTTCGAGGTGAGATGGGATTCAGAGGCACAGCACACGGGACCCCAGATAGTGTTGCTGGGCTGTCTCATTGTGTCCTAAACTGCTCCCTTACAAAAAACTTTTTGTTTTTTGTGTCTCCTGCCCAGATGCGAAGAGTTTGGCAGAAATGCTGATCAGGTGAGTCTCGCATCTGCCTGTGGCTGGGACTGGGTGGGCAGGCAGAGGAATAGGTGGTGCTGGGGGTGGTCGTGGCTGCTTTAAGCCCGGGTACAGCCCTCACTCATTTTGACCTTCTCACGCTCACACCTGTGAAGGTTGTGGCAGCGACTCTGTGGGACAGCAGTCCCAGTGCTCCTGGCTGCTCCTGCTTGCCCGAGGGTCCCAGCACCCACACTGGAGCTTGCCTGGGCAGTGCTGAGCCCCGGGTGGGCTGGCTGGTGGCAATCCCCAGCCCGTGCCAGGCTGGAGCCGCCGGGGCTCTGTCCAGTAATGGGCGGGTCTGCGTCCCCTCTCACCTCACAGCAAGAATAACCGCAGCTTTGACACGCCGGTGAAGGGGCCCCCACAGGGCCCCCGCCTGCACATCGACATTCCGCGGGTGCAGCTCCTCATCGAGGACAAGGAGGGCATCAAGCAGCTGGGTAAGCACAGGCAAAGCTCCCATCCCCTGCTGCCCCAGAGTGCTGGGGTCCCACGGATGGACTGTGGGCCAGCAGGTGCCTACAGCGCCTGGCCAGAGAGAGGTCTGAGCTCCAGCTCCCTCCCGCAGGGGATGACAAAGCCACGATCCCAGTGACCGACACGGAGTTCAGCCAGGCAGTGAACCCCCAGAGCTTCTGCACGGGCGTCTCTCTGCATCACCCAGCCCTGATCCAGAACACGGGGCCCCTCATCGACATGTCTGACATCCGCCCCGGCACCAGTGAGTGTGTGGGGCTGTGCTGGGGCTTGTACACACGGGGCAGGTGTGGGGGAACTGCCCTCCAGCACTGGCTGTGCCCAGAAACAGTTGGGAAGGCAGAAGGGGTAGGCAGTGCTCCAGGGAGAGGGGACAGCATCATGGCTGTGAGTGGAAGGGACCCACCGTGACTCTGCCACCTTTGTGCCGTAGACCCCGTGTCGAGGAAGAGCGTGAAGTCTGCGCACAGCACCCGCAACCGGTACTCCAGCCAGTGGACACTCACCAAGTGCCAGGCGTCCACCCCCGCGCGGACCCTCACCTCGGACTGGAGGACAGTGGGCTCCCAGCACGGCATCACGGTCACCGAGAGTGACAGCTACAGCGCCAGCCTCTCGCAGGACACAGGTACGCAGGGCCACTGCCTCCCTGGCACTGCTGCTGGCAGCATTCTGCTGCTTTGGGGTGCACAAAGACCCCAAACTGTGAGTTCAGGGTGACTGCAGAACTTATTCTGGGATTGTGGAACCACGTCTTGGTGGCTCTGAGCAGCCAGGGATAAGTCCAGCTATGGGGACAGACAAAATCATTAAAAACCAAAGTGGTTTGGGTTGGAAGGGACCTTATTGCTCATCTTCTTCCACCCTTTCACTAGACTGTGTTGCTCCATGTCCCATCCAACCTGGCCTTGAAGGTGGCCAGGTGTATCCCAGCAGGGACATTCCCATGAGGTGGGAAAGGGCATTCCTGAGCCAAGGAGAGCTCTCAGGTAGGTGACACACCTTCTCCCCACAGACAAGGGGCGGAACAGCATGGTGTCCACGGAGAGCGCCTCGTCCACCTACGAGGAGCTGGCGCGCGCCTACGAGCACGCCAAGCTGGAGGAGCAGCTGCAGCACGCCAAGTTCGAGATCACCGAGTGCTTCATCTCCGACAGCTCCTCGGACCAGATGACCACGGGCACCACGGACAACGCCGACAGCATGACCTCCATGAGCACGCCGTCCGAGCCCGGCATCTGCCGCTTCACCGCCTCCCCGCCCAAGCCCCAGGACAGCGAGCGGGGCAAGGGCGTGGCCGTGCCCATCCCGCACCGCGCCAGCAAGAGTAGGTTCCCGTGGGCTCTGTGGGGGTCCTGCCTGCCCTCAACACCCCAGAGCTTCCCAACATCCTTAGGAGGCCTTCCCAGTCCTGTATTCCTTGGCATTCTTGGTATTTCTTCCCATGCTGTAATGTTCTTTCTCCGTTGCTTAATGTTGCTCCCCATTTCTTGGTATTTCATCCTTTCCTTGGCATTCCGTCCTTTCCTTGGCATTCCATCCCTTCCTTGGCATTCCATCCATTCCTTGGTATTCCACCCAATCTTTGGTATTTTTTTTCCCACTTCCTTGGTATTCCTCCCCATTCTTTAGTATTCCTTCTCATACCTTAGTATTTTTGCCCTGCATTTTACTGTTCCTTCCCATCTCATAGGATTCCTTCCTATTTGTTAGCATCCTTACTGTTCTTTCCACATCCCTTAATATTTTTCTTTATTTTGTTGTTTTTAGTATTATTTTCCATTCTTTGGTGTACCATCCCATTTTTCAGTATCCCTCTATCTTCTTTTCCCTTCCTTCCCATTTTTTAGTATCCCTGGCTGTTCTTTACTCCTCCTTCCCCTTCCTTAGTATTCATTACCATTTTTTAATATCCACCTGTATTCCTTGTTATTTCCCCCCATTTTTCAGTACTGTGCCAGACCCTCAGTACCTTCCCCGTACTTTGGTGTTCTCTGTATTTCCCTGCCTTGTTTTTACATGTTATTTCTCCGTGTTTAAACAGTATTTTCCCCCCTGCTTTAGTGTACCAGTATTCCTTGGTATTCCTTAGTATTTCTCCCCTGTCCTTAGTGCTAGAACCCCAACAATCTCCCACCCCCATGAGTTTTATTACCTCCAAATAGAACAATACCTGGAAGAGATATAAAAAATACATAGGTGGGAATTGATAGTTAATTTATTTACTGATTATATAATACACAATATAATGGGATCATCTTTCTCTGCAAATTAGACCACATAGTTTTATGGCACAGTTAAAGTAGCACAGAGTGTATTAGGTATAACACCATTGTAACCTTAAAAAAAATGGAATTTACAGAACCTATTATAAAACATACAAGATTTAAGGTAATAGTGCTATAATAACACAAATATAACACCTGTAAGAGACAATATAGTAATGCAGGGCTTTATATATATAAAAAATATATAATTTTCTACTATATTTAACTATATATTTTAATATGCATATATGCAAATATATACATTTATATAAAATATATTTATACGGAAATTTTTATATTCTTAATATAGATTTTTATATATTGCTATATAAATCTCTATATTCTATAT
>WBNO01008096.1:0-39163 GCA_013400575.1 Peucedramus taeniatus | reverse complement strand
ATCTTGCTCTGCAGTCCATGACATACACATATACACACAAAATACCTGCCAGAATAAATATATTCTGATACCATCATTGTGAGTAAGCTAAGTTAATGCTGGATCTGACAGGCTGATAAGTAAACATGACCTCTGGTTTTCCAGTTTATGGTATGAAACAGATTAAAAAGTGTTAGTTTAATCAGGTCAGCGTAAGCAGACTGCTAATTAGTTTCTTATTGTGTCATAATAATAATTCACTTAGTTTGCATGTTTAATTTATGTTTTTTACTAATTTTATTTTTGTTAACAAAATATGAAAAATAGGAAACCTGCCTTTTCAAGCTTTTCTACCTTCATAACACGGGTTTAGGTTTAAAGGGTCACATGGAAGTTGGATATTCAAATCTGTAAATCATTTAATGTAGTCCTTATAATACGATCCCTGTTCCCCATAATACACTTTCAGCTGCAGATATAGCCAGAAAGCCATCTGACCATTCCTCACAATTTTTGAGAGGTGACTTTAACTACATCTCCACTGAAGCCTTTCTCATGGTTTGGTCTCTTCTCAAAGCAGAACTGAGCCAGCTGTATCAGGTGCTCCTCTTCAATTCATCTTTGCTTGAACTCATCATAAGCAATTTTCTGCCAACTCCACATCATGTCCTCATCCCAGAGCTACCTACCCCCAGGATCTGCACTTTCAGGCTTTCAAGCCTTATTCAGAAAACCACTGTAATCAGCAAGAGCTCCTTGGTGGTCCCTTTATTTTTGGCACTTCCAGCATTCTGCAACCTCACCTACATGGTTATTGAGAGATGACTCATCTGAAACTATTGCCTTGCTATTCTGCTTGTCTGTTGTGTTTTTTTCACCCCAGTAGCCCATATTTGACTTGGTATGTGTGTTTAAACAAGATAGCAGAGATATACAGTGACTCGGTCATGATTTGTAAATAAAATCATTGCATAGAGGAAGGCTGCATTTGTGAGAGCTTCTAAAAAACTACCACCAGAGCTGGAGACTTAATGAATAAAAAGCTGCTATCCTGTAACCCTCCTTTGGTTTGATTACTTCCTTTCCATACTAGAGGAATATGAGAGGACACAAGAGCTGCTGCAAGTCTGACACCACCATCTATTCCTTCGCTCCTTTAGTCCCATGGTGACAGAAGTAAAGTGGAAGGGATGAATCCAATAGTTTGCCACTGCTGCAATTCCTCCCCACAGGAGACCTCCGTTTCACCTCAGAAAATGTAAAGGTACAAGATGAGGGCAAGATACTATGTGTCTTGTTTATTGAAACTCACATAATTAAGCATGGCTTTTTTAGGCATGTCCTAAAAAGAAAGTAGCCAGGTTAAAAATCATGTCAATAAAGCTGAGATTCAGATAACTGTCATGAACCACATTAAGACAGCCTGCTATGTAGTTTAGTTGTTGGCAAGTTTCAGCTTCCTGCTAGTGGGACTTTACCAACTGAGGGTCTCTAAATCAGTACAGAAAAGGAGACAGACAGAGAGGAAATTTTCCAGAGCAGAAATCCATTTTGAATTCAGGTAAAATGTGCCTCTTTGAATTAAGTCTGTAGCTCACAAACATAGCTGTTTGGTCTGCTTTCAAGACTGCGTGTTCTTGCAAAAAACCCTATGCTCGAAAACTGCTTCAGCCGAAGGACTGAGATAACAGGGGGCCCTTGAACTTTGAAACAGACAAAAACCAAAGCTGAGGCTGCACTGAGATCTGCAGAAGACAGGGCAGGCTGACCCAGGAATTCTTTCTGTACTTCCTGATAAAAACCTAGCTGCAAGTGTAACGTGAAATCAGTAAAATAAATATGCATGAGACTATATGCATACGTATAAGCAAGGGGGGATAAAAAGGGTTTGGGAATTCTCGGGGGTGCGCATGTCCTTTAAGAGGGACAACGATCCCCCCATGCGTCCAGTGCTGTAATAAACATACCGGCTTTACAACTTTTTACAAAAGTTGTGGGGTTTCTTTTCTTTCCGCAAATCAACAGAATACGTACAAAAAGAAGGCAGAAAGTGTTTCTTCATATCCTTCACTGGTTTCAATGTCAGCTCTCAGGGAGAGGACCCTCCAGTCATTCAATTCCCTGGTCTTCATCAAACACTGAGTATTTGTATGAAATAATTTAATGATTAGACTTCTGGTTAAATTTTTCAAAGAGTGATTATATTAATTACTTCTGGAAGCTAATTTCTCTACATAATTAATGTCCCATTGAAATCCATAATGCAGCTGTTTAAGAAATGTTGGACTATATCCACCAAAATCTTCCAAAGTCATGTTCAGTTTCTTGCTTTCTAATAGAGTTTTAATTAAGTCTCAGTGAATATGTGTAGTAGAAATAGGGAAAATTAATGCAAAGTTAGTCTTTTTTCTTTTTCAGTTGTAAATTATGAATGGGTGCTCATCACGAATTCAGCTGCTCAGTCAGCTTGCCAGCAATTACAAACAATTCTCACAATGTAGCATGATAGCATAGAACTGCATCAAATAAATTATTTAAAAATCTGAAAGTTTTTTATTGTCAGTGAGAGTGAAGCAAGATATCTTGTGATATCAGCACCTCACCTATAGAATTATTAGGATTTCTCACTGGATGCTTCCCACACTTTTGCTGAAATCCAAGGGAATTGCTTTTTATTAAAATTCGCTCTTGAAAAGAAAAAATGCACATTAATGGTATTTTGGTAAATGTGTCATATATATGAAGCAAGCAAGAAGGCTGGCAAAATAAATTGAATACATGTCCCCTGACAGGATTCTTCATTGCTGGGATTTGAGAACTTATATCAGAAATTCATGTCCTGATGGCTTTAATATGCTTACACGCTATAATGACCTTATAATGGAAAATGTGTGGCTGCTTTCCCCTCTTGGTGAGGGTACCTGACACAAATGTCATTACAGCCTCAGGCGTTCCCAGTGTGCAGCAGAACCCGGGACACAGAGATTTCCCATCTCACATTCATTACTGAGATTACCTGAGGAAGACTCAGTGCTATCACAATATGAAATCAGGTCAGCCAAGACTTGATATAGCTGACTTTTGAAATCCTCCATCCCTCCCTACTTGCGTAAAAGGTTTTTTTATGACCCAATCATTGAAGCTCTAAATCCTCACTCTGTGGATTGCTTTTGTGCAATCTGCTACCACTGAGAAAAGTTTAGCTTTGCCACCTTTGGCATTGAGACAGATGCAGGCTATCACACAGCTTCTTAGCTTCCTTTTCTTCACAGGCAGCTCCCTTTGCTCTCCTCAGAGGTCATGAGCTTGAGGTCCCTGACATCCTAGTCCCTCTCTGGACAACCTATCCATAACCTGTCACCTTTCTCAACACCCCTTTTTAATTGGAAACTCAGATTTGGACCATCTTCAAGTACAGCCTCAACAGTACTAGAGAAAAGCAAGCAGTAAATTCTCTGGGTCTCCTGACCATGCTTCTCCTTACACAGACCAGCATGTTTTGTTTTATTTGCATTGAGAAAGCACTACTGACTTAAAAAAGAGTTAGACCCTTCTGAATCGGCAATGACTGCAAAAGATTGTGGTGAAAATCTTGTTTGGTGGAAATCAGAAAATTTAATTATTTTGGGCTTCTGAATGCTGGGTTGGAGAGCTCTGGTCCTCAGTAATTTATACCCCTGTTTCATCAAATATTTACCAGTATGATTTTATATTACTGCCCAAAGTTATTTCTTTCTGTCTAAGAATTAACTTTATTCCATCTTGAAAATACTGGTAAATACCAGCAGAAATTTAGGAAGAGTTTGCTAGCTGTTGATACTGTAGGTTTGGGTTTTTTTACCTTAACTGCTCTGATTCTTTAAATTCAAGATGAAAACTTCTGCCCCATTATGTCAGGCAGACATTACCTTATGTCACAGAGAAGACATAAGCATTACTTTTGCATAGTTTTTACACTGTATCTTTGTTCATTTCTTTCCCCATCTCTCTCCTTTACAATTTTCTAAACTGAGCATCACTTTGTCCAAAAGCACGTTATCACAGTGTAGGCAGAGAAATAAGACAGCTGTTTCTGAACTCAGACCTGCAGCTGTTTCTACAGAACAGTCATTAGTCAAACTTGGATGGGTGTATTTGAAGAAAAAACATTTAAATGTTGCCAGCTACACACCTTTTTTCTTCACCTCTAAAACACATTTTGCTCCCCTTCTTACAGAAAATTTATGTCACATTTTATTGTTTAAAGGAGTGTCTTCTCACATTCTTCCCCATAACCTGTTATAACAAAAATATTTCTGTATTTTTCTGCTCAGCATTGACTGACTGCTAAGATTACAGCCTGACAATGGCACTTCCTACTCTTTAGAGGAATATACGTATAGCACAGGCTCAGAGGACTGTATTACAGATATTAAAACATCCAGCTATTTTAATGTGACTACACAGACCTCTTTTTTATTTCCATAAAAAAAACAAAACAAAACAAAACAGGTTTTTGTGGTCCCCATAACTGAAATTTGGGTGGAGGAATATTCACCAAGCTTTTAAAATAAACTCTCCACCATGACCTTTGACACCTCGCAAGAACCTCTCTTCCAGAGGCTGAAGACCTGCACAGCTACAGGCCATGATGTCAGAGATTAATACATCCCCTCCCAGTACAAGTGTGCGCATATATGAGCAAGCAAACACCCTTTGCATGGGGCACAGCACGTACGAGTATCTGCAGGTTACTGATATTTCTGTTGCTTCCATGGTAGAAAATTATACACCTAGAGCAGAGCTCATTTTCTACTTCCAGAAGCAGTACAATAGATCACCTTATTATTCTGCCACAAATTGAGTATAGTTTTCACTGTGATGCCTCAAAATGCAGACAGCCTCTTTCACTCACAAATGAAACAGCACACAATGCCTGCCCGAGCCAATACTCCCACGTACCAGCGTAATGCTTCAGTAAGTTGAAGAAAGAAACTTGCCCGCCTTTCGTGGTTGTCAAGCTAAATGAAAAGTACAGAGATACTTGCTTAGCAAGCTGTTGATCTTTGAAAAACAAACGTTTTCTTCTTCTAAAAGTCTCCTTTATTCTCACTAGAAGCACAGGTGGACATTTGACAGCTTCTTCTTTGGATGTGCTGCATTTCAAGTTTCTGCTCACTCCACCTCCATTGTCCCATGGCACAGAAAGCCAGAAGCTTGGAAAATAACTTCCTCAGCCACGCTGAGCTGCCCCTGTGTTGCATCCCTACTGGGAAGTCCAATAGAGCTTATGAGTAGGCTAAAGCAAGGTACCTGGCTATTATGCAGCATGTTTTTAGTGCATGTGCTGGAGGAAGAGGTACAGCAGTGTGCTGGAAACAACCAGCTGGTGCACACACAGCATTCACATCTAGCTCTAGATGCTGTATTGTCAGTGTTATAGGTAAATGAGTGATTCAGCCAATTTAATAATAAAAAAAATTGAGATTTTATTTCGCGATCAAGATACAATTTGGATAGCCACAATTAAAGAGACAACGCCGAGTCTGGGATCGGCACTGGGTGAACACTGATCTGACCTCTATCACGTCAAAACCCCCTCTGTTCACAAATGCTACCTACTTCAGGTCGGTTTTTATACAGTTTTTTTCACCTGAGGCAGAGGTTCTCCTATTCCTTTGTTGCTTCATGTATTCATGAGGTTTCCTTTTCTCAGTGCTGGACAAAGACGTTTCTGAGAAATGATGAGATAACGACCCTGGTTATCTCGATCGTGGGTGCTTGTCAGTCGATCATCACCCAGGTGTTCTCCAATCAGTCCCAGGAAGGGATTCATCTCCACTGGAGCCACGTCTTTTAGTTTGTAAATTAGGCTCCCCCTTTGCTGCCATCCATGGTTTCATAATTCTGTGAAGCAATCCTCCCCAGCCACTGCTTGCAGGTTTAAACCTTTTAGAGAGTTTTCATACATGCACAACTTGTTTATGAACATGAGTTATTTCACAATCATTTCTAAATTTCATAGGAGCATGAGTTAATCCATAACATTTATTACATCAGGATTCCAGGATACTTCAAATTATGTCAAATGTTGAATTGGCATTCATCTGGCTTCCAGAGTAGGAAGGTTAAAACGGCTTCTCTGCTCCACATATTCACCTACAGCACAGCAGAAAATGTGCTCCTGGTTTTGAGTTGCTTTCTAATGTCATCCTTCCTGATCCAGCAACCTCTGGCTCCTACATCCAGGTTCAAGTACCCTGTTAGTCATAACTGCTCTCTGCTTTCACTCCTTGAAACAGATGACTGCACATCATCTGAAAACTCCTCTTTGTGGGAAGATTTCAAGGCTATCCTGTGCAGTAGGAGGAGATGGTGATGAGCCAGACAGCACAGCAACAGTTGGCACCTGCAGGAAACCAGTCCTTAGTCCTCTGTGAAGAGAGAGAAGAAAGGGGAGGCCATATTTTAGTGCTGTGTATTATGTCTAAGGGGGAGGTGGAGGGCAGACAAAATAACCCTGTCCATTGGCTCAAGAAGAGTGCCTTGACAGTGGAGGACAGCCCCAGGAATGATGGCATTGTGCACCTTTCCCATAGAGAACTTTTTAATCCCATCTCCCCAGCAGTAGTGCCGTGATCTTTTCCCAGTTCCTGCCTGCCCAGCTCACTGCCCCCATCCCACCGCAACACCTCAGTCCTGTACTTGCTGGCTCATCTTTATAATCAAATAGCATCATTGCAAGTCCCTGGCATGCACCGGCTGCTTCTCTAAGCCAAAGTTTGTAATTGTATTTGCAAGTCTGTTTTAATTGCAAACAATCCAGATGCAACTTCTGATGAGAAAAAGGAAACAATAACTGTTCTTATTGACAGATTTCTGACTGAAATTTTTGCAGTTTTACTTTCAAATGAAAAAAAAATATATCCAGCCTTTCAAGGGCCAAGTCCGACTGAAAGAGATCTTGCTTTGGAGTAGAATTATTTCAGTGGATTAGGTGAGCAGAACTCAGGTCCTGGAGGTTAATGTCTTAGAAATGGCTACCCATGGCAAATCTCCTGTGTCCTGGACAAAATAATACATCATAAAATAGCATGACTAGCATCTAGGGGTGACCAGCTTTATTCTACCCACGGCTATTTCTTCTTGTTTATCTACCACTCAGATATTCCCTTCCAAGGCTTTTCCACCTCCTTTTTGAAATATTCCCAATGCAAAAAAAGTGGTCTTTTTTTTCTTCTAATTCAATAAAAAATATATGGTACATCAAATCCTTTTTGTTGAAATCACATTTTCGTATGTAGAGCAACACATGTGGCCTTATATACAGGTACAGACAGAAAGAGAGATGCCTCAGTCTCTCCTCTCCTCATATTCAATTCTCATTCATGTATGCTCAGTGGAATAAAGCACATTTCAAGGTATTGTTATATAGCTCTTCTATCTCTTTATAGAAGCACATTCTTTTTATTTGGTATTATTACCTCTAGAGGTTGTAAATAAAATACATAATGTATAAGTCAGTAAAAGACAAAAAAAAAAAGAAAATATGTAAATAAATCAGGAAAATATGTAAATAAAAAGGACTATTTGTTTATTGCCAGAACTTGCCAGCTGTTGAAAATAACCTGTTGCCCCTTCAAGCTGGCTGACTTGACAGTAATCTAGAAAAAAAATTCAAGTGCCAAGCAGTTCACTGTATGATTGAATATTTATTATAATGGGCATATTATCACCTAGGCAAATGAAAAATGCCTCTGGCATGTGGCAGTGAGAAGCTGCCAAACCAGCTAAGAAAGTCTTTAATTAGAACTAAGGACTCCTAGATAGATTTTTAAATGGACTTCAATTATGGTACTCTAGCCAGGAAGGTCCATTGTAAGTGGGTTTTCTATTAATCCTGGTGGTATGAGTAGTTCAGTATTTCACTGTGAGTTTCACAAGTATTATATAAAAGAATTATTGATTACAACTCCTAAAAGTCACCTAACATTATTATCTTAGTGTTTCCTTTCAGGATGCCACAGACCTCCTCTAAAGATTCCCCTTAATTAAAAATGGATAATGTGTGGCAGGATTTCTTATCTCTACTTTTTTTCCATGTGGAATTTTTCAAGATTCTTTTACAGTCATGTAACCTCCTGCCTTCTGAGTCCATTGCTCTATAGCCGTATTTTGAGCATTTATCCTTCACATCTCATGATTCTTGTTCCTTGAGATATTTTAGGCTGATCTGACTCTGGCTGTGCTGAACCACACCACAGGCTCTGGGCACATTTCCTGAGCCTACTGAGGCAACCACAGAACTTCTAAACACAACCACTCCCAACCTATGGTGGAGAGAGGGGAAACCAGAGCCTACAGGAAGCTATCTGCTCGCACAAGACTTCTTTTCCTCAGTCTTAGGTTTCTCCTCAAGCATTTTTGACTCCTTTGGATGTGACAATCTTTGATTAACATGTAAAGTCCTTCAGACCATTTTGATTTAATTATCTCTGGTTCTTGTTTTTTCTTATATAATAACTACCTCAAGAAGGCTCTCATGCAGGAAATGCTGCATAACATGGCTTTGCTAAGTCAAGATCTTGGAAGTTCTAAGTCAAGCACTTTGGGGAGCTAATATCAGTGTTCTGAGTACAACCACTTAAATTCCCTACTTTAGAGTGGCATTGCTGAGCACCCAGCATTTCTTGAGCTGTAGAATTGCCACTGAAGTGTTCCTAAAGTGATCAAGGAACCTGATTGCAAGAGCTGTTTTGTTTGCTCATGCTTATTCTCCTTCTCATACTCTAATTCTGTCACATTTCACTCCACATAGACATATATGGCACATATCTGCTGAGCTCTTCTAAGAACTAGGCACTTACATAAATTCCCATTTCAAAATGATGTGAACTTGCAGAAACAACTCCCTGTCTAGGGCAATATTGAGTGAAGATGGCTCAGCATGCTACAAATTACACTTCCCATTGCTAGCACAGCTCCTTTCTGCTGCAGGGGAAATAATTTCCCAGGAAAACAGGAGGTGTACCAGCATTGCCTTCCCTGAGAGTGATGCACAAGAAACAAACACTGCTGCCTGCTTCTCTAGGAGTTAGGGCTGTTGTGGGAAAATATAGGCTTCTGAGCTGCAGTTTAATAGGAACTAACAGCATCTGAAATGAAAACAAAATAATAATCTGTAATAATAATAGCAATTATTAAAAAAAGAACTTACTGGGCTTCTGTGACCTAAAAAAATTGGTCCAAATTTCCAGCTGCAGTCATACTAAGTTGAGAAAAGCACAGGTCCAAGAACAGGACACGATAAGTAATTTCAGCCCTTGAAAACTGATGATTCAGGATATAAATTATTATGTTCTTAAGCAGAAACAAGTATCACTTTTCTTGGTACCAGTCCTCAGAGGCTTGGGCCCTAAGTTCCTATGGGAAAATTTCCTAGCCTCCTATCTTTTTTCTGCCTATATAACCAACCTCCAAATTTATCAGTAGATTAAGTACTCAAATAGGTAATGCAGCTGGTTTTGTAGCTAATTTACAGGAGTTAGAGAGGATTCCTTCTGCTCAGGCTTTCTCCTTAACCTGACCCAGCATTTGCACACTGTCTTGTCTTCACCTGGTTTGTTTAATTTGAAGTAAGAACACAATTTTTCTTGCCCTGTAAAGAATCACCTTTGGAGTTACTTCGCTGTCTTCTCAGTTTTAAGTCTGCAATTACAGTATGACAGCTGCATGACCGAGGTTAAAGAAAAACCAGCAAGTCTGATTCCCTGGTGGAAATTTAGAGCCTCCTGTAACTAATAAGAAGAGTAGAGGGAACTGGTGTAATTGAAGTGAGAGCTCTGGGGCTTTCTGTTCCCCTCTTAAAAGGAGGAAGAGTGGGAGGTCAGGCAGAAAAATGAATTTTAAGATGCCTGGATAAGATTATTTAATAGATGGTTTGCTACTGTGCTCTAACTGCAATGGTTCTGCTGCCTTTAGTGTTCTGAAAATAGGGATTATGAGGCTGAAAGATAAAAGGCAGAGTGTTCAAGGGGAGAAATGACAAAGAATGGGGCAAAAAAAAAAGATGAAAAAACAGAAAGAAGTATTTTGGTTCACATTATGTACTTTTTATTACAAAGTTTATTTCTGTGTTATGTGTTCTGGCACCTTTGTGGTTAATACATTGCTTAGAGAACTGTTATTTCTTTACAATTATATTGAAGCTATAGCTTATTAATCTAGTATTAATTTACAATTATTCAAGTTGTGCCTTAAGGAACTGGTGCTAAAGTCTTCCTTTTCTACCAAAATGGTTCTACTTCCCACACACAGAAGAATAAAAAGCAAAGAGTATTCAAATGGGTTTGAGAAGGCACATTCTTTTCAGCAGAGCCCACTGCATGTAGACTTTATGAGACAATGATGCTGGCTGTTAAGCACTCTGCCATCAAATCTGTAATTATATCATTATCCAGTTGCTAAACAATGTGGATTTTGAGGGCTTTCATTATTTTCTGCCTACTCTTATCTGAACTTGCTTCCTGCCAGATAAAATATCTAAACATGTTATGGAGCTGCCTGTTGATCTTCATGAGGTTTTGACTTTCAATAAACACATTTAAACAACAACTCTTCAAATCCAAGTAAGTTATATAAGCAGCATATGTAAATAAAATGGATCTACTGTGAATCAAACCTAACACAACACCCCAGTGTTCCTTGTACCTGGAAAACCCTTCTCTTTGGCCCAGTCATTGTACTGAAGTGTCTATGAAATTGTCTCACCTTTTCTTTCTACTCTTCTTTCTGAACAGTACAAAAGGCCAATTCCTTTAGGTGCTTTGTTACCATTATCTCTCCATTAGTGAAAAGTAGTGGTTGTCACAGAAAGTCTCTGGTTGTCTCAGCTCTCACCTGGCCAAAGAAAGAAACAGATTGCACATCGACTCTGAGCATTGCCTATGGCACCCTCATGGCTTGAGCAGGGAATAAAACTGCCTCTGGGGACAGCATCTAACTTCTGTCATTTGTTCCCTGTAAAGCTTGACCATAACATCTGTGGCTGCAGACCAAGGTGGCCTTGAAAGACAGGCAATCGCATTTTCCTAATTGCCAGGTACAACTGTCATTCATTTTCTTTCAGTCACTCAGCACTTCACTGAATGAGAATTGATATGGCTAAATTGTCAATAATAATAATAAGCTGAAAAGATGATTTTTGTGAAAATTACTGTTATCGATACCTAATGGCAAACAGATCCATGCTTTGACAAAAGCACCAGTATGACTTCAAAAAGACTTTTTCTTTTCCACAAATTAAAAAAAAAAATTATTTTTCACTAGACTTCATAGAGCACTAAAAACACAGCAGAGAATGTTTCACTAAATACTGTCATCATTTCAGTTATTTGCTTCTCAGCTGCACCTTATACAATCTAATTTAAAAAGAAAATCAGTTTCCTTCTTTTGTGGGGCCCCTGATTTTATTACATTCTGGGATATATAGATGTCCCATATGTAAACAGAGGTTACAGCAGTGGCAATGTATAGGTGAATTGTAGTAAGAACACCAGGGGATGGCAATGTTGAAAAGTCCAGTTTCCAGTACTCTGCCTCCAGAATTATCCTATTCTAATATTCCACTATTGTAGATCTCTTGATAAGAAATTCACAGGCTGTAGTCTTGCAGAGCAGACTTAGTTCTACTGAGCAGAAGCAACAGGAGGAAGAAATGTGAAATCTGCTTTCACATTTCACAGAAGATATATGTTGGTTGAAGATATGTCTCTAGTTTTCATTCTAAGGCTGTCACAGCACAAGATGCTGACATTTTGTTCTTGTCTGCATGACACAGCTCCAAAGATAGGTTACTACAGCAGTCTGTAAATAAGCTCTTAATGCAAGTAATTACTCTTAAATAGTAAAATCTCTATTCTATCACTACATCTTGAAAAACGCCCATTAAAATATACTTAATAGAAATGTAATTACTTATTTCCTCTGTCACTTAAAACAAGCTAACCAGATGGCATGAAACAATCTCAGAAAGAGCCTCTCAATAAGATATTTAGATTTAATTAATATACAGTAACTAGCTCATTAAGTTAAATGCTTATTTGAGACTAATAGTAACCTCTTTTTAATTATAGTTTCCACTTGCTGTAGCTGGCAGAGCAACAAACTATAGCTCTGAAAAACATCAAACAAAATGTTTTACATGCCCCAGTTTCAGCTGGGATAGAGCTCATCTTCTTCCTAGTATCTGATATAGTGCTGTGTTTTGGAATTAGGATGAGAATAATGTTGATAACACAGGGATGTTTTAGTCACCTCTGAGCAGCACTTACAGAGTCAGAACCTTTCCTGCTCCTCACACCATGCCACCAGTGAGTGGCCTGAGGATGCACAAGATGTTGGGAGGGGACACAGCCAGGACAACTGACCCCCAACTGACCCAAGGGCTATTCCACACCATATGTCAAGATCCTCAGTATACAAAGTAGGAAAAAAGCTGGTCAGGAGCACTTCTTCAAAACTGGTTGGGCATAGTTTGGCCAGTAGTGAGTGATTGCTTTGTGCAACACTTGTTTTTTATGCTCTAATTCTTTTATCATTATTATTATTAACCCTTCATTTTTTTGCACAGTTAAACTGGCTTTATTTCAATCCATGATTGTTGCTGTGTTTTTTCTTCCATTTCACTCTCCATCCCATTGGGGGTAGGATGGTGATTTAGCAGCTGTGTGCTGTTCAGCTATCTGCCAGGCTAAACCATAAAAAGTGTTTATCATCTCTGCTCACCTCTGTAGTGAAGAAGATGAGAGTAGTTGTGTGGTATTTCTGCAAAGTAGCATAGTAAGAAAATTATTTAAACAAGAAGAAATCCTATCAGTGTCAAGTTAGGTGAGTATGGGAAGTAGCCAACCTCTGTAACAGAAAACCTCATGATCTGCAGAGCATCCCAGCAGGTTACTCACAAGGAAATGAGTGGCCTTTAAAGCAACTTCCAAGTCCCATCCACCCTGAGAGAAATGTGGCAGGGAGAAGGAATCCAGTGCAAGACACTGAGAGACTGAAACACCAAGAGGAGCACCAAGAGGTAAAACTTGTTAGTCTTTCACAATTCCACTGATTTCCTTGGCAGACACATGTTTATGTACTCTATTTCCTTTTGGAGCTGTCAGTAAAACACTGAGTGCCTCCTGGGTATGTGGAAGCTGAAGCAGCTCTGTGCAAATATCTCCTTTTAAAAATAAAAAAAAGTCTTACTGTAACTGTTAATTACATCTGCAGATGACACAGTATCATTAACAGCCTGTTAGATCCCAAGTATGGGGTGGGAAAAAATCAACTGCCGAAAGAAAGGCATCAAGACACTGTATTATTGAAATATTTAATTTAATTGAACATGCTTGTATAGTATTTACACTGTTGGTAACCTCCCTAACTTACTTTCTTTCATTCAAGACTTCAATATTTTAATATGGTAAAGTCCTATAATCCTTTTAAATTATTATATCTGAATTTAATCTATTTAATTCTATCTAAAATCTGTCTTGAACATTTTTAAAATATAGTATAAAAATGCTGCAGATTTTTTTTAAAAGCCATTAGAAAACAACTCAAAGCTACTTTCTGAACATTGTAATGGTGTTCATCTAAAGCAATTACAGCTTCAATTAACTGCAATGTCATTTGAGAAATGCTCATGCTTGGAAAAAGACTTCCTTTTATTTAAAAAATCCCAAACATCCAAGTACCTTGCAAACAAAACTAAGCACCTATGATTATCCACTTGAATGCTGGTAATGGAATAATTGAAATTTGACCTTTCCTCTACTATACATCAATGTTAATATAATGCAAGTCAGATCTGTACCTTTTTTTCTTATAAGAGTGGAAATAAATAGGATCTTTAAGACAAGTTTCCCATTCTCCATTAAACTGACAGCATGGAGTCTGAAGATAAATTAATAGAAATGAGTGTTTGTTATGTATCCAAGAAATGCATCTAGTATGTCCAGAAGCAAAATAATTATCATTACAAGAGACCTCTGCAACCTGAACTTAAAGGCCACCAGGTTGTGAGGAATGAAAGCAACTTGTAATGATGAGAATATAATCTATCACTTCTTCTACATGTAGCCCACCTGCCAGGCAAACAAATTAACCTATCTCAGGCATGAGCATCTTCACAATGAAGTTTTATTATTAATTGATTGCTGTTTCTATTGAGCACCTTTGAAGTGTCCATCGTATTTTTTTTAATACAGTGATGGGGTAAAAAGCAGTATCTCAAATCCTTTATATTTTCCTAAGTAATATCCCTCATTCACCATGAGCCTTGGCTCAGAGTTAAAAGTTTTCCAAATTATGTCTTCTCCAATGAATGAGGAGAACCTTTTAGACTCCCGGATCAGATATGTTTCAATTATTATGGCAAAGGCCATTGCTACATGCACTCAGCAAAGCAAGAAATATCATGTTGGAGTAGCCCTGTGTCTTGTCATTGTCAATGATATGCCCTTATAGTTCAGAGGAACAAGAAAATATTTTGCTGTTAAGATAAAATATGAGAACAGTACACCAAAAAATGGATTTTCTCATGTTGCCAGTCCAACCCTTACAAAAAGACTGGATCAATCAGGCAGGTTTATTACTAGATATCTGTTTGAAAATTAATGAAGAATAGTTCCTGATGTAAGCCTACTGGCTAACACTTTGACATTCACACAAGCATGGCAAATGACAAAGCACTTTGATGGGTACATATCTCTTTTTTCACATATTCACTCAGCTTTAGGTATTACATATTTTCTACTAAATCTCTTCTGCAGGACTGATTCATATCTAGTGTAAATCAATATGGCTTGAATTAGGTCAGTGTAGCTGTGCTAATTTACACTGGTCTTCAATCTGGAGCATTGATTTTAAACTAATATACTATATTTTTGTACTAAAGAAATAGAGTTTTCAGTTTGACATAGTACTGTATTTTGCATCTCTTCAAGGAACAAGATTAAGATGTGATTCATACTTTTTGAGTGATTTTCATATCAAGCTCCTATAAGCATTTATCCTTTGCACAGGGATTCCTGCGCAAAGGATAAATGTGCTTCAAAAGCACCAACAGCACCACAGTATCATCCAACAAGACAGCTGCCTATAATCATCTACAGAGAGTCTGACACTGTGTATTTATAAATCTTGTTGCTTAATCTTAAAACCAACCAAATAGCCCTATGATTTTAAAAACAAATAAACGACTATAAGATTGCCCAAAGAAGAAAACTCTTGTTCTTCCCTTCCCCCATAATGATCCTTGGGGTCAACCAGTTCCCCTGCCTTCTAATGCCTGAATCCAGGTATCCTATTCACAAGCTGCACCAGCAGATGGAAACTCCAGGTCCCACCAACCGGCAAACTCATGAGCCAGGCCAGCCCCATCACAGTCACTCTGAGGACGGAGGAGCCAGCCTGATTAAAGAGAGAGTGCCTGGCTCACAAGCCTGAAGGACCAGGGCAATTAAACAGCCTGTCTAATGAGCCATTTGGTCATAAGGACATCCCAAGGAGCAGAGAAGTCCAGAGTATGGACACAGTAAGCCAAAAAGATTGGATATAGTTGTCCAACGTCCCTGCCAGGCAACGAGCAAAAATGGCTAGAGAAAGAGCAGGAAAATGGAAAACAAAACAACAAAAACCCTAGGAAGGATCATTATTGACAGCAACTCCTCTGAGTCCTGAAGGAAATGACAGGCCTTTGCAAAAGGTTTCAATTCATCAAAACACCATTTTTGACAAAAGAATGCTCTGGGAGAAAATTGTCTTTGAGTTCAAAACTTTGTGTTACAAATAGCAGAAAATTATATTCATACTTTGTTCTTAATGCAATGCAGAGGAACCTTCTTGGTAGATATAAATGTATTTATCAGCATATGTTTTAAAAATGGATAAAAGGAAAAAGAGGTGCAAATATTCTTCATGGTTCGGTTGAAGAGTCATGAAAGATCAAGTAGTTCAAAAAGAAACTCACAAGTTCCACAAATCAGTGGAAAAATCAGTTCAAAATCCTTCCACCCATTTCAGTGGGCATCTCCTTGTAATGAGCAGGTACTTCACAGCTGATAATTTACATGGTCATGAAAACCTGTGAAACTGCAGAGACAAGATATGAGAGACAAGGAATCATAATCAATTCTTGCCTTAAGAATCACAGAGAGAAAAAAAAAAAAAACAAATCAATATGGAATTTCATAGCAAGGAAGAGCTGGGACTGAGTAGCACTGATATGTATGAGCAGGTAAATTTATACTATTGGTTCTTGACTAGAGAAAGAAGAATCATAGATGAGCTGCACTTTGGACTTGATATAATAAGGGAAATTGTAAGAAAGCTCAAGGTTCTAACCAGTTAGTAGAGCAGGCATGCTTGAGAAGTTTCCCTTGTGCACCTGAGCTGTGCCTGAAGGAGTTTCATGCTAAGGCATCTTTTTTGAAGTATTTACTATCTGAAAAAGTAGAGTCTGAGTAGAACACAATAAACCAGGTTAAAGTCTCAGTAGATCTATAATCATATTGCAGTCCATACACTCCCTTCAAGGTTTCAAATTGTCTGAGAGGTCAAACAACTTGTGGCCCAAATTTTCAGAAGTAACCAAGGCTCACTTCTGGATTTGGAAGTGAACTATTTGAACTATTTAAATAATAAATAATATTTAAATATTTATATTTAAATAAATAATAGAATATTCAACTATTTAAATAGTTCAATAGGGCCTGATGTCGGACTTACGAGAATTCAAGTTTATTTAGAGTTCCTCAAAAATGAAAACTCAAAGAACCTGGACATGCAAAATTCAATAATTAATTATGCAAGAAACTAACCCAAAGAATGCAAAAGCAAGAATTAACATCTTTGTGCCACCCTTACTACGGACCAGATTTTCAGCATAGCTTTCCTTCATTCAGTGTCTTTGTCTCAATGGAAAGCATCCTGGGCTTTCTGTAGTCCTCTGTACTGCTACAGACAGCTATGGCTGAGGCTGTGTAGTCCATGTAGCTAATAATAAAATGGAATGTACCTGTATTCCAGGACAGCAGATTTTAATGCCTCGAGACTCATGCCCACTCAAGCATTTCAGTGTCCCAATTAATCTAATTTCCAAAATGTTTTCACTTAAGGACTTACTCAATGAAGTCCTTTTAGTAAACTGACATCAATCATCACTTTAAACAGGACACTGTTAGTGTGGTACAATGTTCACAACAATAAGAATAGATATGATCAACAATTTAGTATTTGGCTTGCAGCTTTGGCCATTAGGGATCATATTTTCCTTGACAATATTTTTAAATATATGTTTTCAAAGTGAATAATTTTAGTCATACTTTCTCTGAAGTCTTACTGATGACCTACATTACATATTTTCATCATATATATAATTTTTTAAATTGTATAAATATAAGCTATATAAATACCTCACAGAATTCGATTTCTCTTACCTTTTCCTGAGGATCCACCTCTAGCTGGGACAACTGGGTGTGTCAATGGACTTAGAAGTGGTGAGGCTCAACAGACTCAGTGACCAGACTACAAAGGTGGCCCAAGGGATTTATTTGCTTGTTCAGCTGTCATCCTGGTGCAACAGCTTCCTTCAGGAATGTTCCCCTCATGTCATATTAGAGTAGGTCAAGAACCTCCTTACTTTCTACAGAACAGTAACAGACACAACGGGCCAACAATAAAAACAAGAAACAACAGCCCTGGCCTTTTCTGCATTCTTCCCCGCCTTGCCTATCACCAACAGAGGGGAAAGATCTGGAGAAACGTTCCCTCCAGGCTGTTCAGGCTACATTCAAGGACATTTAAGGTGATGGTACGAGGTAACTCTGTAGTGGAGGACTTCTTCCAGAGGTCTGGTTGGCATAAGCATTTATTTTTTACTTCTTTTTCTTTACATCAGTTGTGACTGTTGTTCTCATTCACTGTGAGCTGACACATGTTCATAAAAAACTGTGGGACTACTCTAGTCCCTGTATCCTGAAAATTCTGTGTGGGTTGGGCTTTTCTTTTTATTCTAAATTTGTAAAGCCTGAAAAATATAGGTCTCCTCCATGGCCAAGGCATTGGGATGTTAAATTAAACATTACTCACATAAATTCACATAAAGTTCACATAAATTTGAAGATTTCATTCAAACCCAGTCTATTATACAAAAATTAGTTAATATATTGAGATAATAGATCCAAATATAAAAAATAGTAGTTATGATGTCATCTTTTCCCCTGCCTGTAAAGGAAGGGCCTGTAAGCTTACAAGCTGTAAAATTTCAATCCTGCATCAGACAATACTCTTGTAACAGACTTCACACTGAGAACACTGGTTCTTGCCATAATTCTTAAGATATAAAAAGATTACTTTTAGTTATTTTCAGACTGGCCCAAATACTTGTGGGATTTCTTGTAATCTCTGCTCAGAAGTAGCCACCAAGATGAGAGAAATTTTTAAATCTTTTAATTCTTACTGTCTCATAGCTTTATCAAGGCCTAGAACAATGAACTGAAATTGAAGAACACTGGGACATACAGACATTCATGCTAAGCCTAAGGAATTGGCTTGGAGTTGAAGATTCTAGAGACCTTGCATATATAGGCACAACATATGTGAGAAATCCCTCCAGGGAACATGTGAACCACAGAGGCTTAAACTGTGACTTGCTCTTGCAGAAATCTATGTAGCCAAAGTAATAGAGACCTCATAAATAAATAGAATAAACAAATAAGAAGTAATACCAAGTTAACACACAGTATGTCCACAGCTGGGAACCAGACAAATCTGTGACTGAACCTCAAAAAACATACAACCAGAGTCTTCAAGAAGGTGCTTTGCGGGTGGCTACTGACAGCTCCCCCGGGCAGGTGCTGTCGGGGTGCCTGCAGCACCACAAGCGTCTCCACTTGGGGCTACAATGGCAACTCCCCCAGCCCACCAGACGCCCGAGCCCGGATGCTGTAATTGAAGCCTCACCAAAGAGACGAGAGGGCTCTTTGCATGGTAAATCCAGCAGGGTTTATTGAGGGCAGATCCAGGGTCCAGGTAGGGAGAAGGTAAGAGGAACAGGTGGGAGCAAACATGAACGCAACCTCTGCTGAAGGGAAGCGGAGGCAAAGGGCGAAGACGGAGGAGGGCCTGGGTGCCTAACTGGGAGAAGGCAGGAGAGGTCAGGGTACAAGCAGTCCAATGGGGAGAGGCTCTAGGGGAGGAACTGGAGTGGAGTGATGCAGGTGGAACCAATAGTAGAGAAGGGAGGGAATGGTCTTTTGGGGAGAACCAACGGAGAAACTAAGAACACAGAACATACTAGAACTGAGGAGTGAACAACAGCTGACAGGCAGGAGTTCTTTTGCATAGAGATGCAGGGGATCTTGGGAGATTGTTCTCCTTTCTCACCCTAAGTTAAACAAGGGTGTCCTCCCAAGGCATTTTTGCCCTGTTTTCTCCAAGACTGTCTCCCATAGTGTTTACCAAGTTTGAAGTGAACAACCTATGTTAAGCCATATAATGAATTTATTTTTAAATAGGGCTGTAGTATTCTTCACATGCAGATTTCACATCACTTTTTAGTCTCTTAATTGACTTTAAGTATCATATTTACATTCCTGAGGGGTTTACTCAGATGGTACCTCAGCTATATTTTGAAGACAATGGATTTTCACATATACAACTGAAGAAAAATTAATTCACTGAAGAAAAATAAAGGCCAGTTAGAGCTTTAATTGCTGATGTGATCAGCAAAAAAGGATAAATAATTCATCTGAAACACAACAGGACAAAAGACACAGACAAAAACAAAACATAAGGGAAGATGAAATGAGAATGACGTAACTATCGAAGGCTGTTAAATCTTGGTCATTGTAAACACCATACCTACATTACCTCAGAGGTTCTTCAAGAAAGAACTCCAAGGTGTTGTAACACCTCTCCAGGCACTGACAGTCAGTAGTAGAAACCTGTGAAGTGGTACACATCCCTTCCATTCTGCACAGCACAGGCTTTGCTCTGACCTCAGGAAATCATGTTGGTGCTGGACATGGAAAATACAATTTCGTTCCAGGATAATTAAAAGCATTTAGGAGGTGATGGCCTAGAGGAGGCAAAATGTGATTTAACCTGGAATTTTACCCATAATAGCTATAAACAAAAGGAGGAAGTTATGCAGAAAAATAGTGTAGCAGCAAGCTCATAAAAAATTAATATTTTACACCAGTCTAGTGTCAAAACACCATTGAGGGTAATGCTAACCAATTACTTGGGGTTTAAGTGATTGCTTTTAAGGAAATTTGTTAACTGTTTATATCTAAAATATGGTACCGCTAACTCTATTATTACTATGATTGTTCTTTTTCTGATCTTTTACAGATAATCTTTCTTTTTTAATGATTTTTTTTTTAAAGACTGTTCTCCTGAGCTGTTTCTCTTCTCCTGACCATGAGACAAGTGGCCCACTTTGCCATTCAGCGGGAAAAAATGCATCATTACAACTCAAATAAAAATGATAAAGATGTTTCATAAGCAGTAGTCACTACTTGGATCACTGCAGCGATCTGAAGAGTTTGGACTCCTAATTAAAGTAATCCAGACTCAAATATCTATGTATGGTACAAATGTGTGGTAAAAAGTTGTTTCTTCAAACAGATTTATGAACGAAATTTACAGAGTATCTGTGACCTTCATCCATTAGTTGGGTAAAGTATCATAATTTTTGAAAGATGAAAGGCTTTTTCTACTTTTTCTGATAAAATTTTCCTACTTATTACAAAAAATTAATGATTAGAGAATAAGAAGGGAGGGAAGAATTGCAGAAGTGAGGTTCAGGCCTCAGACTCCCAGGAGACTCAAAAAGCTGAAGAATCCTCTTTTCTCTCATACTCAGAGAATATCTAATCCTGTTGTGTGAAGTGCAAGGACTTCATATGATAACCTGACTTCAGACACTCCTGAGAAGTAATCCCCCTCAAACAACAGAAAACCTAAAGTTGACACTTCAAAACACTGAATAAGGGCCCTAACATGTTGCTAAAGGAAAAGAAAATGAGAAAGTGGTCATCGCTCAAGTTTTACAGAAAAGTGCTGGAGGCACTTGCCTCCCTTGGCAGGATCTGGGGCAAGAATTGGACTAGATAGAGAATGGGATTTAGGACATATTCTGGTTCTCAGTATTTCACTGTCAGATGGAGTAGGCACCTTCCTGCTCAAACATCTAATATGGACAAGATCCCAGCTATACATGCTGGTGGTATTCAAAGGCTTTTAGATTTCTGTATGGCTCTGCAGACCTCCCTGCAAGGTATCCCAGATTCTGCAGCTCTGTGGCTGAAGACTTTGTTCTCTGACATTCATCATTGATACATTTAAGCCCTTATTCTGATCTCAGCTTCAGAGTGTAAATCACAGTTTTCAAGCAAATTTCGCATTATAAAGTTAATCCTCCCTGAAAGCAGCTTTTCAGAAAAGGACCTGACAGTCCTGGCGGACAACGAGCTGACCATGTGCCAGTAATGCGTCCTTGCAGCAAAGGGGGGTAGCTGCATCCTAGGCAGCATTGGGATGAGAACTGCCAGCAAGTGAGGAAGGTGGTCTTTCCTTTGAGGAAGGTGATCTTTCCTTCAAGGGAGGTGGTCTTTCCTCTCCTATTCATCCCTGGTGAGAAAAACCTGGAGTTGTGAGTCCAGTTTCGTACTTCCCAGCATATGAAAGAGCCTGTCTAGGCCCTGTACAGCAATAGTTATCTGTTTCAAAACAAGCTCCACTTTGCCAAAAGTTAATAAAACCTAAGTTTTTCAGTTCTAGATAGCAAATGTTAGAGAAGGATGAAAAATGGATTATGCTGTTCTGCAAACAGAAGTATGCTCTTCTCTGAGGCTAGACTTAACAAAGCTATGCAAAAAAATGCTTTGCTCAAAAAAGATGTAGATACAACCGAAGCACTAAAAACATACTCCTAAGGCAGGAAAAACTACATTAATTTAATGATTTGCTAAGAAATCTGGAAAACAGTTCTATCACTGCAAAGGACACAGTTTTCCATGAAAGTGTCTGCAGTTCCAATCTATATGAAGTCTATCAGATAAAGTAAATCCTCAACCAGTTCCAATTTCTTTAATGTAAGTTCAAAAACATTAAGACATAAGTAGAAAGTCAAATCCGAATGACCCTGAAGAGAAGTTGCTGTTATGCATTTATCTTGACTCAGGTCAAGATGCAGTCATTTTACTGCATCCTGATCCAATATTTACCTTTGTATATGATTAGATGTTATAGATGTTTATTTAAAAGCAATTTATTTGATTACAAGGCATACTGTGAGATTTTAAGCAAAAGAATTGCTACTGGCATAAGTCACTCAGGCGCAAATGTTTGTAAATTTGAAAAATATTTTGCATTTCATCTTCTGTCTCTTTTTCATATCCCTTGCCTAAGATGAACAGGCCAAGTCTGTGCAGAAGATAGCAATAACCTCAAAATCTAATTATGATTTCATAGGTCAAGACATATGTCTACTGAAACATCAAGTTATTCCCTGGGTCAGCTGATAAAGCACAAGCAATGACATTACTTATAAGCAATTTTTAGGAAGATCTAAGAGACAGGGTTTGCCTTCTGAAAATTTGAATGTAGTAGTGTAAATTGATTTCAATAGACCATTCACCTGATTGAAGCAGATCCAAACATTCAGGATGCTTTAGGCCTGCCTCTAAGTAGGAAATATGATTATCATTAAAAGTACCTAAACAGAAGTAATAGTAACCATCTTTTTAGGTCATTTGCCATTAGAACAAACAGATGCTGGAGCTCAGGATGCCTAAAAGCTTATACAAAAAGACTGAAAACCATTTTAGTGTAAATTTTTGGCAAATGGCAAAAAGCAGTATCTGAGACACAGAATACAAAATAACTTCTATTCATGTGAGAGTGTTACATAATAAATAACAGACACAACCTGTTTGTTGATGACCATATGAATGTTACTTTTTAATTAGCAAGCAGTGTCCAAAGTTGTTTATAAATAACAAGCTGTTTAAAACATCAAGAAAATAGACTTTGTGATGAAGTGCCCACATGGCATTTTAATAGTACTGTAACACTACAGAAACTACTAAATTCATGTATTTTAAAATGTCTACAAGGGTTACGAAGTATTCTTTTACATAATAATACTTTTACACATTATTTAAAACATATAAAATGCTGCCATTGCAGCCTTCTTAACAGTGATATATTATCAGGAGAGCTAACAAATTGCCGATGACATAAACCAGTGCTGGCTCCACAAATATATCAAATATATACACATACATATATATACACACACTTTCTTATATATATATATATATAAAGGGGAAAGCCCAATCTATCTGAAAAATAAAGAAGATGGGGGGATTTGCCTAAACAAATCTGGGTGCCCAAAAAAGGATCACTTCTTTCAAGCACTAAAGTCATTAGAAATGTCAGCAGAGGTCCATTAATAAAGTGACAGAGGTCACAGATGCAGCAGACACTACAAGTTTGCTTTATTCTCCTTTCTCTCTCATCATTTCGTAGACAAAAAGGGCATCATTGGCATGCCACAGCCAGCAGTAGCAGCAGTTTCTTCTGTATTTGGCAGGTGAGAAGTGATCATAAAGAGCAAAACAGTCACACTTACCTTCTTGCCTTAAAATCTCTCCAAGCATTTCACACCAAGTTCAAATAAATGACACTTGCTCTACAACCTAGGCTGATGTTCTGAGGACTTAGCACCCAGATACAGTTCCACTGGACATGATTAATAGGTGTGTATTATTGTGCATATCTGCATTTCAAGCTTAAGCATATGCAAATAAGCACTTACAAATGTCTAATATTCTTATGACAACACTTCCAAAGCACTGAATGCACCAGTTGCTTACAGTTTCCTCACAGAAGATCCTTTGAGCAATGCCAGTGACAGCACTTTGGGATATTTGCTACAGCTATTTTGCTCTGAGTCGGTCCCACTGTGCTCACACTGAAGCCTTCACAACACAGTATGAATTAATAATAAAATAAAAACAACAATAATAATAGAAATATTAAAAAATAGCACCATTGGCTTAAGTGCAAATGACCAAAACTTGCTATCAAAGTCAGACTTGAGTAGTTTACCCAGAAGCCAAAATTGCCAGAGTAAATTACTGTAAAGCTTCAGGATATCAAGGCGTTCTGTGTTTCCCAGTACAAGTGAGATGTGGACATACTGGAGAGCCCAGTGAAAGACCAGTAAAATGGTTAAGGGACTGGGGCAGCTCTCCTGTGAGGAAAGGTTGAGAGAGCTGGGACTGACTATTCAGCCTGTAGAAGGGAAGGCTCAGGAGGGATCTCATCACTTTGTACAAATACCTGAAGAAAGGGTGTAAAGACAGAGTCAGGCACTTCCTCGTGGTGCCCAGAGACAGGATCAGAGACAGTGGACAGAAACAGAGAAGGCTCCATCAGAACATCAGGAAACATTTTTTTATTGTGAGGATGACTGAGGACTCCATTGTTGGACAGGATCAGAGCAACTAGCATTGTCTACCTGGACTCATGCAAAGGGCCTGACACTGTCCCACATGACATCCTTGTCTCTAAACTGGGGAGACATTAATTCAATAAATGGACCACTGAGTAGATAAAGAACTGGCTGGATGGCAGCACACAAGGAGTTGTGATCGACGGGTCATGGAGACCAGTGACAAGTGGTGTCCTTCAGGGGTCAGTACTGGGGCCAACACTGTTCAGTAGTGTTCACTGTTTGCTGGTGACACGGACAGTAGGACTGAGTACAACCTTAGCAATTTTTCTGGTGACACCAGGCTGTGTGGGGCAGTCAACACATTGGAGAGAAGGGACATCATCCAGAGGAACTTCGACAGGCTTGACAGGTGGGCTGATACGAACCTGATGAAGTTCAACAAAGTGAAGCACAAGGCCCTGTGGGAATCGATGATGGGGAAGGCAAGGACAGGATGCCATGGGAGACTACCACTGTTTAGCTTAGGGAGAGATAATGGAACAAGTTCCCATGGCCCCTTGCTCTCCTATGGTAATGACAAAGTGTCTGTCAACCACTGCCTGCTCCCTGCTTCTAGAAAAATACCATGTTCTCTGTTCCCCCATTGGTTCTCCCCAGTTGATCCCCCCCAACTGATTCCACTATTCATTTATCCCTTGTCACTTCACTCCTACTCCTCCCCTAGTCCCTTTCCTGATTGGACACGTTGTATCCTGACCCCTCTTCCCACTGTTATATACTCTCTATCTTCCTTTGGTCGGGGCTCTTTACCTCTGGCTCCCCTTCAGTGACTGTTGTGCTCCTGTTTACTCCTGCTCCTTTCCTCCTGGATCCCTCATTCCTTCACCATACCTGGACCCTCCAACTTCCCTTCAATAAACCTCTCTGGATTCGCCAAGTGAAGAGTTCTCTGCTCATTTTGGTGAGGAAATCATTACTACATCCGGGCTAGGGCATCTGGTGTGCTGGGGGAGTTGCCAGCGCAGCTGAGGGAGAAGACGCTCTCAGTCTTGTGGGTACCCTGACAGCACCTGCTCGGGGAAGCCACCCAAGGCGACCCACAAGGCCCGACACCTGGATTGTGGCAGTGCCTGATACACCTACCAGTTGGGTGGAGAAGGGATTGAGAGCAGCCCTGTAGAGAGAGACTTGGCCATGATGGTTGATGAAAAACTCAACACAAACCAGCAGTGTGTGCTCACAGCCCAAAGAGCATCCTGGGCTGCATCCAAAGCAGTGTGGCCAGCAGGTCAAGGCAGATTATCCTGCCCCTCTACTATGCTCTTTTGAGACCCCGCCCCAGAGTGCTGCATCCAGCTCTGGGGCCCCCAATATAAGAAGGACATGGAACTGTTGCAGCAAGTCCTGAGGAGGGACACAAAGCTGATTAAAGGACAAAAGCAGCCCTGTGAAGATGGGATGAGAAAGCTGGGGCTGTTCATCCTGGAGGAAAGAAGGTTGCACGGAGACCTCACAGCAGCTTTCCAGTATCTGAAGGGGGCCTACAGGGACGCTGGAGGGGGACTCTTCATCAGGAATTGTGGTGATAGGACAAGAATTAGCAGGCACAAATTGAAAGACGGGAAATTTAGGTTAGATATTAGGAAGAAATTTTTCACTGCGAGGGTAGTGAGACACAGGCAGGCTGTGGATACAGCAAGCCTGTCAGTGTTCAAGGCCAGGCTGGGTAAGGTCTTGAGCAACCTGGTCTAGTGTGAGGCATCCCCACCCATGTCAGGGGGAGTTGGGACTAGATGATCTTTAAAGCCTATTCCAACCCCTTAACATTCTATGGTTCTATGATTCTATGATATTATGATTAAAACTACTTAGCTCTTGATCTGCTCATCTCTGGGGTCAAAAGTGATGTTGCATATGGTCATTTGAGCAATGACAGGACTGATACCTCTGAATCCCCTGCTTCTGCTTGTGGTCAAAGGACTATTCATGGGCTGCAAAGATAAAAGGGATCTTTACAGTTCTTTCAGAACAGTCACACAGAGAAATCCAAAGGAAAGTCCAGCAAACCAGTCTAATACCAGCAATAAGTCCATGAAAACAAAGTCCTCTGGGGGCCTGTTCTGGGGGGAGAAGATATGGGGAATGTCTCAAAAGATGCTGGCATAAGTGAGAATTTCTCTCCTGTATTTATTTAGTGACACTCCTTGTTGTGCCACTCCCTGTTTGTAACGTATTCATTTCCTTTTCTGCTTTTGTTATTAATATCCAGTACCACTCTCCACTGAGTCCAAGGATAATGGGATGGCAAAATAACAGGTTTCTTCATGAGAATAAATGGTGGAGGTCTGAACAGGAGAGAAATGGGAATCAAATTGTTTGTCCTTATCATTTTTATCAATCCTAACAAGTCATAAGGAAAACTTCTAATCCAGTCTTCCCCTTAGAATCTCACTGATCTTTATGCTGTCAGTCATCATAAACCTAATATTGGGTGGAACATATCTGCTGAGACAGAGATACTAATTTATAAAGTAGTGACCTCACCTCCTCTTATAATCACTGGAGTGAAACAAGCACTTTTGGATTCTATTTCATCTTGAAAAGGATGTCCTAAATAAATCAGATTAATCTTATCCTAAAAGTACCTGTTTCTTTCCACAATGCTTGAAGAGAGCTGATGGCAGCCAATGAAGGCAGACACACGAAGACGAATGTCAGACTGTGATGCTGATTTATTTACAAAGACAGTACTGCTCTGAGCTGATACAAAGGTTGCAGATTAAGTAGATTTTCACTACCATTTGAAATTCTTCTGTTGTTTACAGGCCTTTATGTCAACATAACTAAGAATCAGGCATCTCTGCAGGAACATGCCCTCCCAAGTGGGCATCCAGAGGGAGCAGAATGGAAAAAGAAATAGTGACAGCTGCCCCTGCCTTGCTTAGCCTGCTAGACGACATTTTAGGTTTGTTAGAGAGGGATGCCACTAGTTTTTAGCATTGCTGCATGTGGGAGTCGGGGAGGAAACCCAGCTGCCCTGGGAAACAACTACTGTTTAAATCAGGGAGAGTTGGTGTGACAAGTTCCCATAGTCCTTTGCTCTAGTATGTTAATTTACCCGTCTGTCAATACCCGGTCACTCCCCTGTTCCAGAACCTACCATGCTATTCGGCCCCCCCCATTGGTTTGTCATTGTTAGCCCCTCCCCAAAGTTATCGTCATTGGTTCAAGCCCTGTCATTCCCTCCCCATAGCCTTACCCGATTGGACTGTTGGTACCCTGACCCCGCCTCCCTTCCCCCTGTTAAATACCCTATCCTCCTCTGTTCTGGGCTTCCACCTCTGGCCTCCCTCCGGCAACTGGTTGTGCTCCTTCTCCCTTCCACACCCTTGTTCCTGTTTTACCCTTCAATAAACCTGCCTGGATCCAGCCAAGTGTGAAGCCCTCCTGCTTTGGTGAGAACACCATTACTCCATCTGGGCCCGGGCGGAAGGT
The DNA here is from genome assembly GCA_013400575.1 of Peucedramus taeniatus. Classification (NCBI taxonomy): domain Eukaryota; kingdom Metazoa; phylum Chordata; class Aves; order Passeriformes; family Fringillidae; genus Peucedramus; species Peucedramus taeniatus. The sequence continues at coordinate 11,190 of WBNO01008096.1, read as the reverse complement.
GGGCTGAAGGTGTCGCCCCGGTTTATGCGGGTGCCCTGACAGCACCGGTCCGGCGGCCTGCAGCTGCACTTTCAGTTATGGGGAGCTGTTGCAATGCCAGACTCAGAAGATCCCTTGCTAAACCATTAACTGTGTTTCTTCCAGATACTATGATCAGTCATCTTTCTTCAACAGCTGCCTCACCCCTTCAGCCGATTTTCAGGAATTGGTGGGATAGTATTGGGCACTCCTAATCCTGTTATCCAGTAGGACTACAGACCACAGTGGGAGAAAAGTATTATTGAAAATCATGTGGAAAAAGGTTCAGGACCTGGACATTCATCATGCCACAATAATTTACAGAGTTGCTATAAAACTGGTAATAAAACAACCTGTGTTGTGCAGCAAGCTCTGTTTGCCCCAAACTGTAAATTTTCTTCTTGACTACGATTTCCACAGTGAATTTAAGTATCTCTGTGAAATTCATCTATTTGAGGATGCTTTCTTCCGCTCCTTACTTGGCTTTTCAGCCTTACTGGGCACTAATATCCCCAGAGAAAAAAAACCCAGAATGTTGGCTCAGAAGAGGTGTTTCAGTGCCCTCCAGTATCCAGTACTCTTCACCACACTCCAAAGATGCACAGCCCTTACGAGCACAGAGAGAATCAATCTGAATTTTTACTGAAAGGCAGTCTGCTGGCTCTGGCTGAAAAAACAAATACAGACTCATCACCAAAATCAAACAACTCTTCTGGAACTGCAGTGAAAACAAAGAAATGGCAAAGCAGAAAAGACAAAAAACAGCCCTTTCAGGTCAACCTACAGGCCCCTGTTAAGTAAATCAATTTTGAGAATGGAAATCTTTTTTACAAGTATATCATCACATATTCAACATAAACACACTGAGATATCTTTATTTTTTCTCCTCTATTCAGAACTACTCCCCACTAAAGACATAATGTCTGTGAAATCCAAAAGTCACAGATTTGTCTAATTATCTTCAATTCATAGGTTGTTAGAGGCTCACAAAAATCTATGACATTGAAAGACATTATGGAAAAATACCATATCAATAATTGGAAGGATCATTGGAACAGTATTATAGTCATTTCAAAGGAACAGAGCACAAAATAACGGTGTTGGGATATGGGGTGGGTAGTTTTTCATTCACCCTTTCTCTTTACACAGCAATGACCAGCATAAGATCAAAAATATAAAATCCTTCCCTCCTCTACACACCAATAACACATCTCATGAATAATTTTTGCAATTATTCTGCTGGTCTGCTGGTCATATTTAATTCTGTAATCACTTCCATTTTATTTTACTTTTTCAAAGCAGGAAACATCTGCTTGTTTCATACACTGAAGTCTATGCATTAAGTCCCCAGGAAAATAAAATTCTAAGCCCCACCAAAGTAAACAGGAAAAAATACACTGATTTTTCTGAAGACCAGAACTTCATATCAAATCTTTGAGTTTCAGTTAAATTTTCAAGGTTGAAAGCCTTCCCTGGACTTGTGGAGACCCAAAACCATATTTTCCTTCATCCCTAGCCATTAGCTTTCATATGATTTATGCTAAAAGAACTCACAGCTGCCTCAATTCAGTTTTTAAGTATTCTTCATGCAGGTAAATGCAACATGAATCGACTCAAAGCTGAATCTGTTTTCAGTGCTAGTTACTACTTTTCATCATTTTTAAAGCACCAAAAAGCATATATACTCTCTATGCAAAAAAAAAAAAACCCAGATAATGGCATGCAGAAAAAGACTAGTTCTAGGCAAGAGATTTTGTTCAGTGGTAAGTCTTGGAGTTACAACATTATGTTCTTGTTGCTTGAGTCTGATGTACTGGTTCACCTTTTACCTTTGCTCGACCTATCCTCATTTGTTCCCTCTCCCCTTCTCCTTTATACAGGCATATAAAAGCTACCCAGTCCTAATGATATAAAAGGTGCTGGTTTATGTGTTATGCCAGCAAGCCTGTGTGGCTTCATTTTCCCTGCAAATATGGGCAAGCCACCTTTTTTTATGCGCACTCTTTTTATAAAAGTGATCATTCTGAAAAACAAAACGTACATTGTTGCTTTGACTTAATCATATCACAGTATGTATTAAAAACCCATCTACATTGGAAAGTGCTTTCCTTATGACATGCGGAAGGAAAATGTTAGTTTTGATATAATTAAAAAATCATTTACACATTTGCCCTTATTTTATATGTTGCTTTTAGTGTACAACAATTTCTTTACTCAGGAGAGTTCTTAATGCTCCCAAATGGTCAGGAAATAAAATTAAATGTCCAAAGATATTGCTATCTGGTGGTTGCAGATATCACACTTGTGATGCTGATATTTGGTTGCCAGACCCAAATGTGCAGAAAGCAATTAAAAGTCTTTACTTTGGTCATACAGGAGATGAGAAAAAATGGCTCAGTGCGCAGTGTGACCGATGTGAGCTCTTGGAAACGTGAACTTCAAAGCCTATTATGCAGGGAGACATGGTAAGCACTGTGGACTTATGGAATATTCAGAAGGATCAGTGCTATAAACATTATGTACAGAGAAAACCTGCATTTCCTGAGAAAATTCAGTTTATACCAGCTTACTCCAGTACCAACCAAGAAGGCAAAGGATGAAAGAAACACCTCTCCTCAAACCATGTATCCAAAGCCAAAAACTGGAAATCTGACAAACATGCACCTGCAATTTCCCAGGATTCCACAGAACCAATGTCTTACCAACCTAGAAAGTAGGACAACTATTTCCAATGTTTTTTTTTCTTTTCAGTTGTAGATATGTAATGCTGTGTCCTAGAGGATGAATGTGCCACCTTCTGAAATCCAGTTTCAAACTCCCTATTTCACTTCCTTCTTGCTCCAAAAGGAAATACTGTGCATGCAGAATTAAAGCCAATACTGCATTTAGAGGTGCCCCATTTCCCTCAAATTAGGCTACTAGCTTTTTCTATGAGAGGTCTCTAATTCTCATGGAGTCTTGGAATTCTCCATTATTATCCTTTAATCACATGACCTAACACTCCCAAATTCTGATGTGTTTGTCACAGCAATATGACTAATCTTTGCATAAAACATATAAGACTATTATCAATGGGACTTTTTTTTTGGAAGAGAATCATCAGCTTCTCTGTCAGCTTCCTTACAAATTTTTTTTTCTGACACAAACATCTTTTTGGCACTTTTGTTCTCATGAAAGAGAAGAATAAACTTAGTGGATGATACTTAAGTGACATTTACTCCAGTGGTTTCTGTGGTGGGCTTTACATTTTCACATTACAGTTGCTGTCTGCATAAATATTTTAATTTCATCAATACTTACATAAGAATACAAGAAACAACAGTACCCCTCTTTCCTGAGAGGTACTAGCTCATAGAGAGTACATGACTGACAGCACATAGCAAACATTACTTTATCCTGTGCCTGTTTATGTGCCTCTCCTCAAGCCCTTAGCATTGCTGCACAACCACAAGCCACACACTATAATGAAAAGGCAAACATCATCCTGAATTTCTCACCGACACTTAGCAAACTGGAGACATTATTTACTCTTGCTAGAGTGGGAAATCACAGGCACTTGGTGCTAAGGAACTGAAGGAAGTACACTGACAAACAAGGCAAACTGTAGTGAATGGGGCATACAGAAAGAGGGTTGTGTATCCATTTCAGATCTGGGGTCTGTTGCTCTCAGTAGCAGCTTCTATGCTGCACATGCATGAACGCATTTCTGAAACTATAAGCCAAAATTAACTAAAAGGAATGACTTTAAACAGTGCCACAGGCAACTTCTGACTGCTAGCAAGCCTTCACCAGGCTCACTGATACTGCAAGACTGTGTTTCAGAAAGCCATTATGCTGCACTGGAGGGAAATTCCAGGTTAATATTGCTCTGAGACACATGGTCCTCTCAGCCAACTCACACTGAACTTCTGTACCAAATATACATGGGGACTGGCTAGTGGAGAGGCCAGGTCTGCTCTGTACAGTTGCACAGAGGTGTTTAAGGAGCTTGCATGACTCCCCAAAACGAGATGCTTGGAGACTGTACAAGTTTAGGGTATTTGCTATCAACAAGGATCCTAAGAGCTTTCAAGAGTGATGTAAACTCTGAAGCCTTTGTTGACAGACATTTCTGGGCACTGTGGTTCACACATCTGCTTCCAGGGGTAAGCCAGGCACGCTGAGTTCATCTTCTTACTTTAACACAGAAGGAGATCTTGTACACTGCAGAATGCACACATGCTTTGAGCTCAAAGAACTTCAGGCTGACAATGCAGCTCCTAATGTTTCATCTTTCTACAATCTTCCCTGGCTAGTTTGACCATCTGTAATTTTTATTGAAAAATACCATTTACTTTATTAAACATATTTATTAAAAAATCCTTTTTTTCCCTTCTACTCTGCTGCCTAATTTTCTCTGTTGGTCCAAATTTGAAACACTAGTCCTTCAGCTGACAGCTTTTTATTACAGTTACATAGACACTGTAATTTGAAAGGCCAGGGAATCCCTCTTATTCACAGTTTGTTTGCTATCATGGAACTATGCATTATTAATATAATAAGAATAGGCAAACATGACACTGCAGGAAAATTGGCACAACGTTATTAAAATACACAGTAAAGGTTGTCCTTTACAGAGCTTTTAGTCTGGTAAAGGGCACTGCCAGAGTTGAGCTGCCAGACAAGTGCATGAGGCCTTACTGGCTTTCAGTCCAGAACAGTCAAGAACTAAACCCCATTCTCACATTCCTCAGAAGATGTTCTGACTGTCCAGTGGTTATCTGTCTCTCTGTCTTTTAGCCACTCCTGGAAATAATGTTTAACTGAGGAGGAACATCTTTTTCCAGCCAATCAATAACCTTCCCTCTTCATAATTTCCATCAGAGTTTACATGCTTCTTTTTCTGCTGCTTCTGCTACTTCTATTATTTCTGGAGTATACCTACTATGCCTTGTCAGTCTCTGACACTTGCCATCAAAGAAACCCAGATGGATATAAGTATATATAAGTACCGCAATGAATTAAGGCTATTCTACTCTGTTCTAACTAAAAATATAATTAAAAAATATTTGCACTAGGATAAATCCAGAAAATTCTATGAAATTCACAAAATTCAGATAACTGCAAGGGTGGATCAAAGAAAAAGAGGAAATTAGACTAGAAAGGCTTTGTCTGATCTCTATGCCTAAGTAAGCAATTCTCTCCGGATACCCTGAAATGTATTTTATACACTTGATAAATGTCTGCCTGTCAATATTTGTGTGTGTTGCAGTTAAGGCTTGTAGAACTGTAATGTCACTCTTCCACAGAAAATGAATACACTACAAGCAAACTCTGATGAAAAATATACAATTTATTATTAATCTACATAAATGAATATGTAGATAATATGTGCAAAATTATAAATATGAATTGTGCAAACACTTGTTCTTGCAAGAACTGGCTCACTGCGTGAATCCCTCCCTTTCCTTTGTTTCACCCACCCTCAACATCCTTATTCAGAAGTGTTTGGGTGTGTTTAACTTCAGTGTCCTGAAAAGCTCTCTTGAAAGTAAGTGCTGACTTGAGGATCTTGGCAGGGGCCTGAATGAGAAGGGAGGTTGATCCTTCTAGGAGAACATATTTTCAAACTGTTTCTGTCTTGTTTTTTTAGCACCCTCTAAGCCGTGATATCACAACACAGTATTATGTAAGTTCTGGAAGCAAAGATTTCTTGTTAGAGTAAGCCTGCACACCACTGGTTATAATGGGATTTTAACTATTTTGTCTAGAACTACTGGATTATGACAAAAATGATAATGGCAGAGAGGACAGTGACAATGTGACAGTTTTCATTGACTTTACAGATAATGTAAAACTACAAAAGGGCATTGTAAATGTTATGCCTTCAACATCTTTATCTATAGCTGAAACCAGGCTAAAGAAATCAAACTTTTTGATATGTAATTGTGCAAATACTAAAGTCTTTCTATCAACACATAGATACAAAACTGATTTCATTATCCCTTTCATTATCCCTTCATATCCTGGATGAGGCCAGTTGAATAATTTGGGGTTAACCAAGGTGGTAAGTTTCTTATATCAATGCAAATTTTAATTGCAGACTGAATAATTACAAAAACCATCACTAGGAAAAATGCAAAACAGGCATCCTAGAAAAGGTCCCTCAGTTTTGCAGTTCATTTTTGCACAGTCTTTTACTAGTTAATTGGTTTACTATTTAGATGGTAAAATTTTCTTGTTGAATTCAAACACAGTAATAATTTAAAGGATTTTTCTAAAATGAGAAGATAAACTTAAAAATAAAAGACATTTATTTTATTTTTATGTGGTTCTTCCAGACATCTAATTAGAAAATTATTCATTTCCACTGAATGATAGGTCCTCTTGAACAACATGTGGATAAGTGCAGGTTGCCTCGACTAGGCTTTCCCAGACCAGTGCTGTCAGGGCACCCACGTACACGGGGGGAGTCCCCTCCCAGTGCTGCTGAGGCGACTCCCTCAGCCCACCTTCCGTCCCAGCCTGGATAGAGTAATTGGTATCTCACCCAGAAAGCAGGAGGACATTCCACATAGCCAGTTCCAGCAAGGTTTATTGGTAGAGAGGTGGGGGATAATGATTCAGGAGGAAAAGCACAGGGGTACAACCAACACTGGAGAGAAGCCAGAGGTGGAGAGCCCAGAGCAAAGGGGGATACAGTATATAACAGGGGAAGAGGAGAAGGGGTCAGGACACTACTGATCCAGTCACGTAGGGGCTCTGGGGAGGAGTTGTAGGGGAATGACAAGGTTTAAACCAATAGTAGGTTTGCATGGGAGGGATCAGCTGGGGAGGACCAATGGGGGGCAAACAACATGGTAAGTTCTAGAACTGGGGAGTGAGCAGGTGTTGACAGACCTTGGTAGGTTAACACAATAGAACAAGGAGACCATGGGAATTTACCACACTGTCTCTCCCTGACTTATACAGTAGTGGTTTCCCATGGCAGCCGGCTTTCTTCACCAACTCCCACAGATAAGTATGTTTTCAAGGAGATCAAGAGAGGGGAAAGAAAAGTGTTGTAGTTCATAAAACTAGGATGGGTTATTCACACTTGAAAGGAATAAATTTTGCAGTGGAAAACAGAATGTGAGACAAAATGACTTTGCAGGAAGATCAAATACTACAGACAGAGTAGACATGGAATTCATTCATCATTTCTTCCCTGAAGAGGGTAATTCAGCTGGAAGCATCCAGTCCTCTACAGTCATGCCTATCAGATGAATCAGTTTAAAAATTAAGTGGATGGATAAAAAGGAATGACATCTAAATCAATTACGTAAAGAAATCCCTTTGACAAGGGAATGAGAAAACAAAGCTTTTTTTCACTGAACCAAGAGAAAGGTTGAGGTGATTATTTTTGGTAAACTGTCCCAAAAGTTCTGCAACACAAGATGGTTTGACTGAAATATTTAATCTGCAATGAGAAAATTTTGTAGTAGTTTGAAGGATGGTACAGACCTGAAATACCACTTTTACCTTTGGGCATGAAAAAAAGATGAAAAAACATTTCATCCTGCATACCATTTTTGCAGGCTTACATGCTACTCCTGTGTATATCTTCTTCATTCAGGAATTTGATACATCCACATTTTGTTGAAAACCACAAGGTTAGAATGTGCGTGATCTGCTAAATATCACTCTATTAATAGAAGCCCATGCTATGTATACTTAGAAACACTTAAGCTGTTTGACAATTAGTTAAACTAAATGAGACAGTAATTGATTAATCAGCAAATGATTGCTAAGTGTTTATGATGATACAGCATTACCCTGATTTTTCATTATAAGACTTGTTGTCAAAGCTAAATATTTGAGATGCTTCTAAAATTTTTCCACTCCTGCAGGAATATGTTATACCATTACAAATAAACTCTCTAATCATTAATAGAACTAAGAAGCTTTTACTCATATTGACGCAGCAAAAATATGTATCACCATGAATTACCATCTTACCTAATTTAAGATGGAAAGATTCCAGAGAATTCCAGGAAAGGATGACATTAGCACAGATGAAGCTGCTGGACAAAACTTCAGAGGGTAGGAGAAGATACTCTAAAGAGAAATTAAATAAATTAGACAGAAAAGCAGAAAAGTCTCTTTCAGAAGACAAATTTCAAAGCAGTTCTAAGAGTACACTGATTAAAAGGCTGCAAGGTGATTACACAGTATTGATACTAGTTTTAGTTTTAAAACCAATGAAAAGGCTGCAAGGTGATTACACAGTATTGATACTAGTTTTAGTTTTAAAACCAATGAAGTGATATTTTTGACTAGATAATGTCTAATCTAAATCATGAACCAATATAACTTCAGATTTTAAATATTCTTAGCCACCAAAATAAGACAAATGCTAAGAATAGAAACAACAAAATTATTGTTCTTGGTCATGACAACTATTTAAAGTTCTCCAGATTCCTTTATTTATTCGTTTTTAGGTGAGATTTGTGGTCCAACAAGAAGAATTCAGTAATGTTTTGGAGCATTTCCCCAAAATAAAACTCAGAGCAAATGAGGACTAGGCATTACTGTCTTATAGGACCTAGACAGACATAACAACATTGAGTAGGCTAATAATTTCTCTTTTGCTGCTCCTCTGGTCTCAAGACAGGTCCTCACCGTACCTAAAATGAAAAGATCGCACTAAGATTTCATCTGAAAGTCTGTTCTTTCTGTGTAATCCTTTTGTTCCACAGTTTGCCTGAAAAAAAAGACTTGAATGAGAATGACTCATTATGGATAGTTTCAATTAATACTAGAATAGTTAACAGAGGGTACAGATATATCAGAGATTGTTTCATGTAATGGAAAGGAAAAGCATTTCCTCTCTTAGACTAGTACTTTTAGACTGTTCACAAGCAGATTTTAGTGTCTGCTCAATTAAGGCATCTGCAGCTGATATTTTTTTAGTTCCTTTCCCTCTTTAAGCTCTCTGAGCTTATTTCTCAGCATTTGATATTGGAGAAGCAGCAGAAAATCTACCTCTACCCTGTCTGCAAACTTGAATACAGATTCAGAGTAAATTTTGTTGAGCCAGCAAGCCCATTTCCTTATGTATGAACCTCACTAGGCACAAGCTGGGAGGCTGGTCCTAGGTGGGTACACTCTTTTGCTAAGTTATTCGACTGGCTAGAAGCTATGCAACAATTTCCTATTATTTGGAAGGATATTACAATAATAATATTGCCAACAGCAAGAAAATTACATTAATAATTATATGTTTCTTTGGGTTTGGAGTTCAGTGAAAAAACAGAAATTTCTTAGAGGGTTTCTATGTTAGGTCATGATATCACTCCACATTAATGCAATTTTAAGTAATTTCTTATCACACTCTGTGAACTACAAAGTTTTCTTTCTGAATTGAGTGATTCTACAAAGAGTCTTTTTAACCTACAGACGTGGTAGTTTATTTCCTTTTCTGGTTTTCATCCATTTAGTTTAATTAATCTTCCATCCAGGGCAAAAGTAAGGATTCACAAGTCTCATTTCCAAAAGCAAAACTATTGACTGGCTTTTTCTAGATGGCATTAATCATGTCATCTTAAACCCTTAAAGTTTAACACAAATACTCTTATTTTACTGAAACAGACAAAGGCTTGAATTAAGGTGTGAAATATTTTGATAAGGATTCAAAAAATTACCTTCTAATATTTTAATAATATTTCCTCAAATTATACCCACTTGCAAAACAATACTACAAAGCAGAAAAAAAAAATATTCACAGAGGAAAATATTTGCCATATTAAGGAAAATTTTTGAAGTTAGGAATAAATAGTGTATTTTTCTGCTATGATGGTGACATTAAGCACTGTTGTAAGTAGCATTGGTGATGTTGGAAGAACATTTATAAAAAATAAAAGTAATTAGATCCTTAGTACTTAAAAATTGAGTTAATATCACTCATTTCTTTAAGATCTGAGGATGTCTTGAAATATAAGCTTACTCAGAACAAAGAGAAATTGCACTTACTCAAAGACATGTTGTACTAAAAACCTAGTGAATATGAATACTTTGAATCAAAAAAAAGGTGCTTCCAAGGTGGGAAGTTTCTCTTTGAAGATAGTTGAAATCTGGAAAATGAGAGTCTGCAAGACTTATGCTGTTCTCTAAAAAACACATGGAATTTTTTTTGTCCCCAACTGTTTTCTCCATTTCTTTCTGTTTTCCCATTATTTTCTTTATGACTCTTTTCTGAACGTGGTCTACCACAGATTTTCACATTATATTTTGATAATTAATGAAAATGGGACATCTTGTGCTATCCATAGACCTTGTGCCATGTAGCCTCACATACCTCAAAATGTATTGCAAATAGAAGCATGTCTTTAGGTATCAAATCCGGGGTGCACAGAGGTTTGCAAGTGTTTTCTGAGATCTCAGAAGGACCCATCACTGAGTTAAGTGTAAAACCTCTGGTCCCTCATTCTCAGCCTCCTGTTGATGAGTCAGGTCTGTGTTGTTTCCGTTATCGGACAAACTGCTACAGTCTGATCCAAAAGAAAAAAGAATCCTGGGATTCCTTTTCTAATTCTGGTAGCAAAAGGAACACAGAAGTAGTCCACCAAGGCTTCCGTTATAGCCTGGAATAATGGATATTCAACTATGCAGCCCCCATTGGTACTAATAAAACTGGTGTGGCTGAAAATCTGCACTTAATTCCCCAATTTCATTGGATCTCATTTTTCAGCATTTATTCAGCTGGTAGGTAGGACACTACTGACATCAAAATAGTGCAGTGGTAATAAAGAGGAGAAGCTGAAACATTCACACCCTTCTTGATGAGTTTTGTTTGATGATATGGAAGTGATAGTGTACAATGTCATCCTACTAAAAAGCCATTTATTTACAGCCTGAACATTGAGCACCTTATTGCTCCACAGCACCAGGCTGATAAGATCCTGTTAATAATCAGCCAGAACCTGATCCTTCTGAAATCAAAGGTAGCTTTAGTATTGAATTTAACGGGGCAATCAGGGTGAGTTAATGGAAAAGGTGAACATAGCAGAGATAGAGGAAAATTTTTAAAAAAGCATCTGAAAAAAAAACTCTTCTGCATGTGTCAGTGATTGAATGCTGCAAAGTTCACTGACAGACTGCACATCGCACAAGGATTTGAAAACAGCCTGTGTAGGAATGTACCCCCTGTTGATG